>JANFAE010000459.1:0-80970 GCA_024613145.1 Pisolithus marmoratus
GACCTGACACACCAAACCTCTCGCAAATTCAGGGCTAGTAGTACTTGACGAGACCTTTTGAACAGTTCCCTTTTCATCACGTCTGCATTGGTACTTCTGGAGATATCATGCTTTTTGTGTGAAAAGGCACTCTCAGACCATTTTGCAAATATCTCAGGATTGGGTGTGCCATTTTTTGTATTTCCTCATTCTCCCAACTCCTCTAGGTCCCTGCTACCACCTCCCAAGGTTTTGTAGTGTTGTGCCCAGCAGTTCTTCCCCAGCACACTGCCATCTTCCTCCCCTGCCACAGCTTAGCTCCCTGGCACTTTCTTTCGCATTTTTGCTCCATTTTGAGTTGTAGGAAGCCCTCCCCCACCATCTTAGAGTCAGTAGATGACCCCTTTGAGACCCCATCAGCCACTTCAAGATCCCAGATGCTCCAAGACACCCAGATGCATTCTCAGCCCTTTCAAGACACATTCATGACATAGACACTTCATTTAGATGCACCTGCTTTGTTCATAATGTATTCCAGATGTATACCATTGTTGTTTGTGCATTTTGCAGTTGAGCAAGGCTGAATAGTTGAGAGTAAACCTTCAAGTTGCATGCAGTGACTAAATTCAGTTTTTGGTGGTCGAAAACCACTTTGTGACATGTATATGCCCTCCCTGCTCGTTTCATGTACAGAATCCATCCCCCCAACTCCCCCATAGACATTCAAGGTTGCACTGAGGCAGCCCCACCTCCTTCATGTTACCTCTCAAGACTAACTGCAGACATTCAGGGCTCATGTCTACCCTTGATACCATTGTCAATTATCAACTACAACATGATATATATTCATTTGAGCTTTGTATATACTTCTTGTGATGGAAGAGGCATGCAGACCATCTCAAGCCCCACTGGCATTGCACCCAGAGTTCTCAGGGCAGGCATGGGACCTGCCAGGTTATCCTGAAGATGTAGCAGAGCATGGTAAGGCCCAGGGGGCAATGGATACCTTGTCCCTCATCCAGTTTGCTATTGATGGAGCACCACCCCACACTGGAAGGCTCTGGAGCTACCTTGTGGCCAGTGCCCCAATCTTTGAGCAATGGGAGAGCTTCAAGGCATTCATAACTCTCCAGTACCCTGAGATTGAGCCAGTTGAGGATGTCCTTGAGTACTTTGAGGAGTTCTATGCCTTCCTCAAGGGGACTCATTGCAGCAAGCTAAGCTCAGTTGCAGCCCTAGGGGACTACCTTTGTTGTTTCCAGGTCTTGTTCTTGGCCCTGGTGAGTTGGAATGTCTTGCAGTTGAGCCATTGTGCCCAGCTGTTCCTTTGAGGCCTCCCACCACAAGTCAAGTCTGAGGTCTCAAGGAGGCTCACATTGAGGTACCCCCTGTCAGATTAGGTCAGACTACCTATGGCCTATCGAGGTTGTTGTTCATGTTACAAAGGAGGTTATTGAGGATGGGGTAGGCCACTCACCCCTCATCTAGCTTCGAAGAAACCCTTGTCAACTCTTGAGTCTCCCAAGGAACCCTCTCAGTACTTGCACTTGCCCTTGATCAGTCACCAGTCAGATGCCCCTGTGGAGTACTCTCAGTCTCATTCTAGAAGGTGCTCCCAGGGAGAGGTGCACTCGAGCACAAAGCTTCCCCCTCATTCCCCCTTCAAGGCATCCCCTCAAACTTCAAAGAACTCCCCTCCCTCCCCTGAGCTTGCTTTGAGCAACTTGTCCCCTTGCCAAGTCACTTATGCAGGCTTGTGGCACACTGTGGTTCAGCCACAGTGGTGTGTCCCAAATAAGCAGGCTGGTGAATTGGCTTCACACTCATTTCATAGCTTGAGAGAGGATTGACAGTCATATGTGCACTCAGAAGGTGGTTTAGAGCACTCAAAGGTTCATTCTCCTCACCTCAAAGCTACTTTGAGCAAGCCTCGTGATCCTTGCCTCAAAACCTCTTCAAGGACCCCTTTGAAGCTACCCTCAGATCTCAAGCCACCCCACAGTACCTTGTTCCTCCTTCAAGAGGCTGTGCCTTTGACAGTGAAGCCTTCCCCTACCACTTTCAAGTCATGTTCAAGAGTGTCAAGTGGAGTGTCACCCCCTCAAGAGTGTGCAGGTTTGAGCAAGCCATCCCCAGCCTTTCAAGACTTGAGGCCCCAAGTGCAGCCTCAAAGGTGCAGTTTCTGTTTCTTCTGTGTTCAAGAAGGACATGTTCAAGGTCAGTGCAAGTTCTGCAGCTCATACCTAGCTGTGGGCAGGTACAGGATACTTTGAGGTTGTGTTGTATTGCCTACAGGTGAGGAAATCCCTTGTCAGGCACTCAGGCACACCCTCCAGGCTCACTTGGACTTCTGGGCACTCACTCATGGCCCAGGGAGTCCAGCTGTTCAGTTGAAGTCTCCCCCTTCAAGCTCTGAGTCAACCCTGCCCTTCACCTGCTCTTGAGTTGATCCTGAGACTACCCCAGAGCACCTTTCAAGTTTGAGAGCCCCTATGTCCCCTTTGAGAGCAACCCAGTCACCTTTGAGTGCCTCCCAAACCCTCAATAGGAAGCTTCAAGGCTTTGGACCAGGCCCAAGTCAAATCCCAAGGCTCATCACAGCTCCTCAGAGGTCTGCTTCCCCCTCTCGAGCCCCCCCTTCCACTTCGAGTCCAGCATCCCCCTCGAGTTGCCTTCTGAGGCCTGTCCAGGCTTGAGGCCAGTCTCACCTTCAAAGTCACTCCCTCAAGTCCCCTTGTTGCCCCTCAATGCCACTCTGGCAACCCTCTCCTGCAGGTGTTGTTATGGGTTCTTGTTGGTATTTTTGTTTTTTTTTATGGTCTCTTTCATCTTCAAGTTTGCATTTTTGAGTTTTGACTTGGAGTTTTTGTTTCAAGGAAGATACCCTGGCCTCACTATATGATACAGCTTGGTATGTGATGACTGGGGACAGTCACTGTTTAAAGCCACCCTCAGATGTAGGGAGAATATCCTCCCTACTAGGATATTTTATTTATTTCATTGCTTTTACTTACTGATTTTTTTTAATTTTTACTTTCACTTTTATTTGGTGTTTCAAGTTGTGTACTCATGTCATGGCTTATGTAAGCCCATGCATGCACTTTGAGTACACAGTACATACTTAGAAGAATAACAGACACTTTACCAGAGATGAGAGACAGATGGAATTCCAAGCCTGAGTGCTCGGAATATTATTTCTCCACTATCAGACACTCCTTAGATGTTATCTCAGCTATTATTGGGACTTTTAGGGTGTGTTTTTCAGTCTTTCACTACACTCTGACTCTTCCCCAAGCAACTTTAGCCTCCTGGGTCAAACTCAGACCCCCCCTTCCAACAGGAGACTTCTCTAGTCTCCTCCCACTCTCTTTTAACAAAGCTTACAGTGCCTTGTTTTCATATGCTTTGGTGGGTATGTTCATTTCACATTCAATCTCACACATATTGACAATAGTAATCATGTAGGTGATCTGCCAACAATTGATGAACATCAGTTTCTGCAACATGCCAAACTAGCTGCTGCTGATACCAATGATGATGGCAGGTACTTTTCCACTTCTTTTTGCTTGACTAATGTTGGCTGTTAGTGCTGTGGGTGCTCCAAAAGTTCAAATCACAGCACGATGCTGTCCCACTGCCTATATCTTACCCCTTCAACCCACACCTGGACAGGCATATTGTACAGCCAATGAAATGGCTTGCAGTTGACATCCTGCATCTTGACATGTCTCAGGTGAAATGCCTGCAAGTTGGTCAGTACACTGTGGATATGATAGACCTGCTGGAGGTATCATGGTACCCACATGATGTAGGGTATGATGTGGAGCCATAGCTGGAGGTCCACTGTATTCAACCCAACAATCCACCATTGAGATGGCAATTGTATACTTGGGGTGCTGCATTGAATGTGCCACTACTCATCTGTTAGGGATGCTGCAAGTATGCAACTGGCCCAAGGAGTGGTTCTCCAACCTCTGCTTGGATTTGGTATGTTTTCCATGTATATTGCCTTTATTTTGGGCTGATTAAGGTGACCACAGAAGGAACTGGACCACCTCATCCTAATAACAGTATTGTGGGCAAGCCTTACTCCAATGCTCCCAGCATGTTTTCATGCATACCTGCAGTGGCAAGAGGACCAGAGGAGATTTCAGGATGAGATGCAGCAGATTCCAGTTACTGCCTTTTGGATGATTGACCAGATTGGCCATTTCATTCCTAACCGGATACCAAGATTGGCCAACAAAAATGTTGGGTTTGTCTTTCCTTGGTGGGTTAATAGATTGGCACAATATGCAATGGAATTTCAGGAATTGAGGGGTAGCAAGATTTTCCACATTGCCTACAACTACTTCCAGGTAATTTTGGGTACTTTTCACAAGTTCAATTCCTTGATCATCCTTCAGCACACATGGCCATTTGAATGGCCATCAATGGGAGAATGTATTGATGAGTGGATTGATGGGCAGGTGCATACCTACATGCACTCCCTGAGGGCAATTGAGGGTGAGGTTGAGCAGAACAAAAGGGATATTGACCATTTGTTTTCATGGTGATCTGCTCTCTCATGACTTCTTGGGGGTGGGGATGTGTAGTAGATATTCCAAGTGTAAACTGTCCCTCTTGTATATATTTCTTCCCTCTACTTCCCTCTATATGCCTACATGCCCTACCTGAGGGAAGTTGTGGTGCAGTTGAGTGGAACAAATGGACAGTGCGCCTCTGACATCACATTAGTCTGCTGGTCCTGGGGTATATATTTCCACAATATGCTTTGCTTCAACTATCTATACAATGGCAGTGCTATGTAGCTGCAAATCTGAGATGTGTGGCAGATTGCACAATGACATGCTGTAGGGAGAGGGAACTCCCTAGTAGGATATTGGGTGGTAAGAGAGTGGTTGAGGGTTCTGTTTGATTTTTCTAAGGGGCTTGATCCCCATTTTGTACTTGGAGCTGGGACTTAGGGCGAGGCGAGTGGCTGATTAGTAAGTGAAGTTGGACTTGGACTCAAGTTTGTACTAGTTACAAAAGAATCATCACTATAGAGGCTGGAGAGCACAGGCTGGTGTAACCAGTCTGTGGCAGTCTCTTCTGTTTTCTGCCCTTGAGAGTGAGGCCAGGACAGCTCTAGGGAAGTCCTAGAGTGGTGGGATTGAGGAGTTTTGTGTTAGGATTTCAGCTAAGTGTTCCAGTTCTTTTTCTTTTCATTATATCTACTAGTTCTTCTCTACAGCAGGGTCCCTATTGGTCTAACTAGCCTTCAGACCCCATTTCCCTACCCATTTCTTAGTGATCTCTACAACACCAATGGACTGATGTACATTTTGCCACATATAATATGCAAGGCATGCTTGATTACCTTCACTATAACCCACCCCATGTTCCAATGCTGATCCAGACATAGCAATGATGGTGCCTGGATTATATTGAAACCACAGCTTGAGTGTTGGAATGACCATATCCAGTGGTGTATAGTCCCCCACCATCATTAGCATATCCAACCATGGCTCCCATCCATTGATGTCTGTTTGGTAGAGGGTTGCACAATTATACACCAAATTCCATATCCTCCAATCTTCTTGCCTCCATACTGAGCCAGATGAGAGCCTCCCAGCCTGCAGCAAACATCTGTGGATGGATGACTGCAAGCATGCCAGATAGGAGTGCATGGATGTTGGACATCTGATCCACCCATTGCTGCACACCATTGGGTTTTTGACCAGACTACAACAGCCACAATACCTCAGGGTGGAACTTGACCTCTTCTCCAGGTTTCACTGATTTGGGCTGTGATGTGTTACTCACATGTAACCAGATACACAAAATATATCTTACCCTGTGGCCTTGTTGATACCATCCAGGCAAGAAGTCTATACTACCTCTCAGATCTGCCATTTTGCAGAACAGTATCTGATCATTACACCATCCATGCTGGCATGAAGGTTTGAGGCTGTCCTCCAGAGCTGCACTCATTCCATCAAGAGAATTCCAAATGTTTTTCTGGTAGAACAGTCAGTATGCCACCATTGATGTATCACAATTGACTCACATGATGTGTATGGTCTATAGTGCCTGGAAGGTACCATAGCTTGATATTTCCATTTTCATCCAGTACAACAGATGCACCTGTGATTTCCTCATATTGCAGTGATGCTGCAGTATCCCAAGTTTTACCATGCTGCATTTCAGACTACAACTGTGCTATAATGAGTGGATTATCATGAATGGGTTCTCAAACTCATGTGAATTCCAATATGCTTGTACAATTGTTCTAAGCATGCAATTGGCTTGCAATACCAGTGGTACAGGAATCAATATATCAGGGAGTACCCGAGGCCCAAAGAACACCTCCTGGAAAAATTGGCTTTGCATATATTTGGCAATTTTTTCAGTCAAATGCATCCACCAACCATGTGGTACTGGAGACTTTTCTCCTGGTGCTGCATGTCTAAAGAGAAGTCACTGTTAGCTACTCACTACTCCTCAATGGTATCTCAGGTGATGGGACAATGAGTCAAGAAAATCTTCTCACCATTGTCCATCATATTATGTCATTATATTCCATCAGCTTTTGACTTGAATCTGAGCTACCATTCCTAGGCATTGTGATATAGGGACCATCCAGGTGATCAGGTAGAATGAAGGACCAGCCAGTCCATCAGTGGAGCTACATTAACTCATACCCAGCAAGGACAGGCCAGCCCTCCAGTTGTGCAGTCCTATATGATGCATTTGGCAGGCCCCTTCATTGGCTGTGTGGTCTACCTTATATCCTGGATAAGCCAACCATGAGATATAGCATCCCCCATGACATGTCTGACCAGTCTACCCATGAGCTGAACCATCCTGCCTCATGTCATAGATGGCCACTCCATCAGGCATGTGGTCTTGTTTGAAATCATGGAGGGATCAGCCCACAAGTTATGCCAACCTACATACTGTAGTACATAGCACAGGCATGGTCTTGTTTTAAATCATGGAGGTACCAGCCCACAAGTTACACCAACCTACATAGTATGTAGCACAGGCCTTCCCATTATTTGTGCCATCATGCCCTCATATGATGGATGGGGCCATCCATCAGTTGTACTGTGTTATTTCATATTACAGGCATGCTACATAACAAGCCAGCCAGGCTGTCCATGAGTTGTACCATCCTGTCTTATATCACAGGCAGGCCAGCACAGGAGTTATGCCTTCCTACATGATATTTCCAACAGGCCTGCCCAAAGGTTGCACCATCATGTCTCATATGGTGACAGGGCCATCCATAAGTTGTACTGTGTTATTTCATATCACAGGCATCCTACATAACAAGGCAGCCAGGCCATCCATGAGTTGTACCATCCTGTCTTATATCACAGCCAGGCCCATCCATCAGATGTGTGGTCTAATTTTATATCTCAGGCAGGCCAGCCCAGGAGCTATGCCTTCCTACATGATATTTCTGACAGGCCTGCCCAAAGGTTGCACCATCATGTCTCATATGGTAGACAGGCCCATCCATCAGTTGTGCAATCCTATTTCACATCTGTGACAGGCTGGTCCATGAGATTTAGCATCCTACATGAGAAGCAGGACTGGCCTGTCCATGAGCTGCACCATCCTGTCTTATATCACAGCCTGGCCCATCCATCAGATGTGTGGTCTAATTTTATATCTCAGGTGGGCCAGCCCAGGAGTTATGCCTTCCTACATGATATTTCTGACAGGCCCACCCAAAGGTTGCACCATCATGTCTCATATGGCAGATGGGCCCATCCATTAGTTGTGCAATCCTATTTCACATCTGTGACAGGCCAGTCCATGAGATTTAGCATCCTACATGAGAAGCAGGATGGGCCCATCCATGAGTTGCACCTTCCTGTCTTATATCATGGCTGGGCCTGTCCATCAGATGTGTGGTCTCATTTTATATCTCAGGTGGGCCAGCACAGGAGTTATGCCTTCCTACATGATATTTGCAACAGGCCACCCAAAGGTGGCAGCATCATGTCTCATATGGCAGATGGGCCCATCCATCAGTTGTGAAATCCTATTTCACATCTGTGAGAGGCCAGTCCATGAGATTTAGCATCCTACATGAGAAGCAGGACAGGCCTGTCCATGAGCTGCACCATCCTGTCTTATATCACAGCCTTGCCCATCCATCAGATGTGTGGTATCATTTTATATCACAGATGGGCCAGCCCAGGAGTTATGCCTTCCTACATGATATTTCCAACAGGCCCACCCATGAGTTGTGTGATCATGCCTCATATGGCAGATGGGCCCATCCATCAGTTGTGTGATCCTATTTCACATCTGTGACAGGCTGGTCCATGAGATTTAGCATCCTACATGAGAAGCAGGACAGGCCTGTCCATGAGTTGCACCATCCTGTCTTATATCATGGCTGGGCCCACCACAGGCCAGATCATGAGTTGTGCCATCATGCCTCATATGGCAGATGGGCTCATCCAGTAGCTGTGTGATCTTACTTTACATATATCACAGAGAGGCCTGTCCATATGTTGTGTTAACCCCCTCTCTCAGGCCCACTCATATGTGGTGGCATTCCTCTCACATCCCCATTTAGGGCCCACTCATATGTTGTTGTCACTCTTTGCACTCAGGCCTGCTTATGTGTCATGTCATTCTCATTTTGACAGGCCCACCACAGGCTCTCCATAAGTGTTGGCATTGTGGCATGCAGGCTACCCATGAGTTGTGACTAATGTGACTACATGGGGTCTTCAGATTCATTTGTAGACATTAGACAACACACCCTAGACATGCCCCCTTGTTCATTTGAGCTCTGCAGTCAAGCATGGCTGCAGAGGAATCCATTTTCAGTTTACACAGTCACACAAGGCGACTAACCTTTGTTAGTGGTTCAAAGCCACCCTCAGATGCATTGTTGGCCCTGTTTGGCCTCACCCTTTTTTTCTTGTAGTCATTTCTTCCTGTTTGAGATGGTTGAGGATGCATGAAACACTCATTCCCCCCTCAACATATTACTGTCTATAATCAGTCGCCCATGAATCATTTTAACCTCATGTCTACTGCTCACAATGGCAGATATGTATGAGAAGCTAATTGAAGGAATGCTGTCATTCTTGGAGCAGCTGCATGAGCTGACAGAGTACTTTGAGAAGGTAGTTAAGTGGGCTAAGGCTCATGGAGTGTCTGACCTACCATGTTTGAGGCATGATTCATGCAGTTTCAGACTGAATTGCTCTTTTTTTTTCAGACATTAATCTACTAGATGAAACATACCAGAAGATACATGAGCCATTGCACATGCATATGTGGTTCCAGAGTTATTTGTGTTTTTGGGTCTGAACAGGGTGGGGAGGTCAGGATGGTGTTTCTTGCTGATTCTCATGCCAGGCCTCTCTGTTTTTTGTATGGTGGTACCACTCATTCACAACTATCTGGTGATGCCTTGTTTATGGTAACACACTCAGTGGCTCTCAAGATATCCACTTTTCTGTGTCCAGGCCTACTGGCAACCACTCTTGGCATCATATCTTCCTCGTTTTCTGGCTCATCCTCCCACAAATTCATATTTGTGTTATCCTCACTGAGCCACTTCCATTGACTGCTTTATTGTCAAATTCTGTGTAGCCATTTTGGAGATATGACCAGGGCTGCATCTGGAGGACTATGAGACAGTTTGGATGATAACTCAGGTTGGACACTTCAATCAGTGAGGTTCCTTTTGCACTGAGCTTTCCCATGCTTGTGGAATTGTCTACTGAAGTTTCATGTCAACTGGCCTCACAGTTATTGTTTGGTGGCCAGCTCCTCTCCCTCCCCCTGCTGTGTCACCATACAATGCCATATCAAATATCTCCCACATTCCATGGCCATACCTCTTGCTTTTCTGGGGTGTTATACTACTCACTCTGAGCTTTCAAATGGTGTACTTCTTGTTGTGATAGGTGCAGCCATTGTGGAAAATTTCAGATTTTTGTGGATGGGGGTATATCAGAACAATCTTGCCAATATCTTGTGACTGGGAGCACAGGTCAGTCACTTTTCTTTTCTATGTATTTTTCATTTTTCCCCCTACCATTTCCTATGGTTTTATGTCCATTGTGACAGTGGTTATCATTCAGCCACCTCCCCTTTCCCCCTCCCACTGAGTTGTCCTATGACACTGCATGCCCTGTATCTCCATCAGCTCCAAGATTTACCTCTTGCTTTTTGAGGTCAATGTACATACCACTCAATGAGAGCTTTCAGATGATATATGTTAGGTCACAACTCTCACAGCTGGCATGGAGATATTCCAAATTTTGCAGTCCAAGGCACCTCTGGGCAGTTTTGTGCATATCTCAGGCCCAGGTGTGTGTATTCACCCAGTTCCTTTTTTT
Organism: Pisolithus marmoratus; assembly: GCA_024613145.1. Taxonomy (NCBI): domain Eukaryota; kingdom Fungi; phylum Basidiomycota; class Agaricomycetes; order Boletales; family Pisolithaceae; genus Pisolithus; species Pisolithus marmoratus. The sequence continues at coordinate 10,344 of JANFAE010000459.1, forward strand.
ACATGTTCCCCACACTCCCCTTCACCATAACCTCAACTTTCATGATATCTTGCACAGTGGTTGTCCATTGATATTTCCTGTCCACTGCTCCTCTGTTGACACTTTCAAGTTCATATGGTCCATTCACAATTGAAGATGGTTGAATTCTCAAGTCACCCTGGGATGAAGGAATGGGTTCTCCCCACTGGAGGTTTTTATTTTTATTATGTGCTCTTATTCTTTTCTAGTTTCCCCTAGAGTTTTTGTTATGATACATAGTGCATGTTTCTACTTGCTTAGTCAATAAAGTCTGCCCATGGTTGTATAGCACAGTCAGATTCAAGGATGTGTGACTTTCCACTGTCATTTACATTGGTTCCTTGTGCTGTAACTGTAACTTCTCATTTTTTCTCTTCCATTTAGGTAGGCATAGATAATCAACTGCCATGTGGTGATCATCAATAATCAATGCATATCAGATTTGCATGAGTTTACCCATGTCATCTCATAGTGGCAGGGTAATGATAAATCTATTAACATTATTAATCTCACTGACAAAGCCAAATGAAGCATTCATCAGGTAGATACAAGATAGAAAAGTACATACCATTGGGATATTAGTTGGACAAGAGTAAATAAAGTCTGCCTGAGAATGTATAGCATGCCCAGAATTAAAGATGTATGATTGTCAACTGTCATTTGTATTCCTTTCTTCTGTTGTAATTGTACTTTCTTATCTTTCTCTCCCAAGTGGGTAGGTGTAGAAAACTCATGACCATGTGGTGGTCAAGGGTGATCAGTACATATCAGGTTTGTATCTTCTTATCAACATCATCTGGGCATACCTGTGCTTCAAAGCTGATGTACATGGATAAAACATACCCTCTACAAGAATGAAGGCTATGCATACAAGCCACTAGGTAACTGTTGATTCACCAAAGGACAGCTTGACAAGATCAGTGCCTTTCATGGGTACCAGGTTATCCAGAAACTTTCCTTCCTCTGTGTGCAACAGAGGAGGATTCAATCAATGGACCTTGATCCTTAAAGGGGAAATGTTTCCAAACACATCTTGTTGTTCACAGGCATCCTGGTAAAAAATCCTTGACAGTATCATGTGCCACAGCAGACACGAGGACAGTTTCGTTTTTAAAGTAGACCTGGAATTCCATCCTTGCAGTCGCTGCATATGAAGATGATGTGGGCATCTAGATATCATGCAGAACTGAACACGCACAATAGTTGACAACAACAACCCATTTCCCATCGTGAGATTTTGGGAAAAGTTCAGATAGCTGTTGGTCAGCATCCAAAGGCTCTTTACTGTGTAACCTCCACCTTCCAAGTTCAACCCCATGATCTGCATCCGATGGGATGAACAAGCAGTAGACCTCGGGATCCTTGGCATCTACATCCCTGAAAGTGGCAGGGTTTTTGTGCTTCAAGGCTTCCTTAAGTGTTTCCATGTCAGCTTCTCCAGGAACCTTAACCGTGAATACACACTTGATGTCATCACCACGAACCCAGCAGAGTAAGGCGAGATCCATGTGGTGGCACAGAGTCAAGGTGGTTAATGACAAAGGGACGTGATCAAGTGGAGACATGGCTCATGTGAAAGAAAGGACAAGTTGATGACTCAGCCAACTTCAGCCCACGTGATACATATGAGCTTGCATTGTCACGCTGGCAGTATCAGTTTCATTTTACCAAGTATCTGATATGTAGCACTAACACATGGGAAATTTCAACATTTTGATCTGTGCAGAATATAATTCTAAAGGTAAATGCAGAATGTTTGCCCAAATATATCATTATGTGAACAATTACAGCTATTTGCATAAATAATGGCACCCACTCGAAGTAGAAAATATTAGTCAGACATGCGGGACTTGGTGGGATTTTTACAAACTGTAGTACGATCCATGTATGCATCACCATGGGCAATAGAAAAATCACCTGAGACCTGAAGCTCACTGCTATACGGTTCCATGAACAAGGCATACTCACCACTCGCGAGATACTTGAATGCATCAGCTTCTCAAAATGTATGTTCCAGCATGTCCTGAAGCTTTATTGTGAAACTGGTGATGTCAGCCCAAAACCATGTAGCAAATACGCAGGTCGGCCAAGATCACTCAACGTTACAGACCTCCAGTACCTTCTAGAGACTATCCGTCATCGCCCTGACTGGTTTCTTGATGAACTTGCTTCCCTGATCCAACAAAACCGCTTCATTTCTGTACACTATACGACGGTTCACCGTGAGCTCTCTCAAGCTGGTATATCCTTGAAGAAACTCAGGAAGATCGCGAAAGAATGGAATGAGGATCTGCAGGCCAGTTTCATGCGACAAATGGCACAGTACATGCCCGACGAGCTCGTCTTCCTTGACGAGATGTCCAAACTCTGCAAGCATTTCACAATTTTTCATGCCAAAATATGTTGAAAAAATCAAAAGAGGAGATACTCTTTTATTTGGGCTGTGTTCACAGAAAAAATGCAAATATAATATTTTGTTTTCTTTGCCTTTTCTTTGCAAAAACATGAATTGATGGTAGTGCTGATTAGCTTCTACACTAGTGGGTATTACCATCAATCAATGTTTTATGGCAAGTCATGCAAAGAAAAGAAAACATTATTTTTTCCTTTTTTCTTTGAAAACACCTGTCAAAAAAGAGTATCACTTTCTTGAATTTTTTCAACATGTTTTCTGAGGAAAAATTGTGAAATGCTTGCAGTGAAAGACGAGCGCACTCTCTTCAGGCGGTACAGTCGAGCAAAGAGAAGTCAGCGAGCAGCCATGAGGGGCATCTTTGTACGCAGGCGGCAGCTCACTGCCATTGGCACTATGTCCTGTGATGGTATGATTGTGGGGCACATCGTCGAGGGTTCCCTCACTTGGGAAGGATACCTCGAGTTTCTGGAGAATGTGGTGGTAAGCACTCTGGCCTACACTCACGTCTCGTTGTTCACTCTTTCCAGCTTCCATTGTGTACAGCATATCCCGGAAAACATAGTGTCCTCGTCATGGACAATGCCCGCATCCACCATGGTGACAAGATTCACGAGCTTGCGCAGCAATTTGGTGAGTTCACCGGCATACACTTCTCCTAGCGCTAACGTCATAATGCAGGTATTCGAATTATCTTTCTACCACTGTATTCACCCGACCTCAACCCCATCGAAGAGGTGTTCTCCAAGATCAAGGCATGGATTTGCTACAACTCAGACATGTTTACTTCGGACGATGGTATCATATACGATATGCTCGAGGCACTGAATGTCATCACTGCAGATGATGCAAAGGGCTATATCAAACATGCCGGATATTTCTAGCTATGAAAACATGCATGTATGGTAGCGGATAAATGATTGAATCAGATGGTTTCATTTTGCAGCTCACTCGAGCAAGCGACAAGAGCATCACCAAGACCAAAATATTCACTTCTGAAGGGCATGGTATTGTACATTACAAGCGATTCTGGTTACAAACGAGTTGTACAACATATGCATGCATTCAGTTCTCCGCCCAATGATGTGGGGAGTCTATACTCCCTAGGGTTGCAGAACACTCCAGGCAGCTTTTCCCTGTCTCGAAAGTCGCTCACTCGCATGTTCCCTTCTGATCATAGTGTCTCCCCGACTAACGACATCGCTGCCCGTCCTAACGTCACACACGTCACAACTCCCCTGCTCGTCACGTACCCTGTTCCCGCCACCATAATCGCCGCTGACTCCTCAGCAACCAAAGTAGAACTGTCCCCTATCACACGCAGTCCCCTCTCTACACGTGATTACTGATCACTGTCCATCGGCGATACCCCACCGACCTGTCACTCGTCGGCATGTCCCCTCGGTGGCTGTATCCACTCTACAAGCGCCGAGGCTGTTGCCCACTTAGTAACGCTGCCCACCGTGTCCCTCTTTGGTTAACGAAATCGCCGCCAGCCCCACTCCGCTTCCTTTCAACGCAAGTATGTAGTTATACCTTTTCTGCTTTACTTACCGTCGTTTTTCTGGACCTTGGCTGTTTTATCTTCATCTACATCGCCGCGCACGTGTGGCTGTCCATACATCGGCCTTTGTATTTTCTTTTATTGCTTTTTGACGTATGACAGATCCGAGATGTCCCAGTTTTTACCATAGATACCTCTGTCTTTACGCTACAAAAGTCTGCCGTACCTAGAAAATACACCACCCACTTTTTTGGAGTCAACATCTGCGTGTCTGAGAGTTTCTAGAGTCCCCAGAGTCGTATCCCAGAGTATTTTCGAGTCTCCAGAGCAGCCTCAGAGTCCCCACAGCTAGTCTTGTCGTCTATTCGTGGTCTTCGAGTCTTTCTCCATCAGTAAATTGCCGCTACTTCGTTAAACCGGTCCCCTGCGTCTACAAGAATTTTCCCGTCGTCTACAAGAGTCTACTATCACCGCCCTTCGAGTCCGAAGTCCATACAAGCGTCTTCCCACCCAGAAAAATCCCTGCCGCCTGTCTAGGGCGGACTTTCAAGTTCCTCGTCGCCAACACTCCCCAGTCACCAAGAAATGTCCTCCTACACCCTTCAGGCCTCCCTACCTGTCTCCTTCCGACTCAGCACCCCTTGGGACGAGCCTAGGTTTTACCTACAGTCTTCCCCACTTTCCCCTTGTGCTCTCACAAGAAGAGTTGCCCACAACGAGCAATTGCATCACGAAGTTGAGTGATCTCTCCATGAAGAAGGCCACTAGCAAGAAGGTCATCAATAGTAGTGAAACGGAGAGCATGCATAGAATTATAGCCTTGTTCAATGAGTTTCACCCCGAGGCTTGGCAACAGGTCATATGCAGAACCAAATTCTTGAATCGACATTCGCTCCCCAATGGACTGAATTTGTCAGGGAGAAAAGAGTGCGTTGGCAGAGGCGGGTGGAAGTGGTGTTTGCATCACCTCCGGAAGGGCCTGAGCAACTGGCGGCATGTGCGATCCCTGGAACATCTTGAACAATTCTGGTGGAAAATTGACGTTGACGACAGGTGCGGTGGGGACAATGGGTGCATGGGAAGCAGCTCCTGCGGCTTTGGTGTTCTTGATCTGGAGGCGGCGATCTACCAGGACCGAACGTTGACCAACAAGGTCGTTGGGTAATATTCGGAAATGCTCATGATTCAGCGGTGTTTCGAGGGTGGCCGTGGCCGGTCCTTTGAGCTGTGGAGAGTGACATCATTCTTACTTTTCGCACCAGTAATTAATACCATTGCGGCAGCCCAACAATCGAGACACGCGAATGTCAGGGGGATGTGGGTGCCACCATCCAACGGATTGATAAAACAGAACTCGCTTTTGCAACCAGGCTTCTTGTGACAAACCCAGCGGTCGCGCAATGTGCGAATATTCTTGTTTAGTGGCTGGTCGGCCTCATCGATATCAACGTCTTTCAGTGCGCAGGTTTTCTTCTGCTTCTTCTTCCACTTCTTGTGGGAGTTTTCCGCATCCGATCTGTCTGCACTGCTGCTCAAATCATCACATTTATGCTGCAATAGTGTCATGTGAGCCATTTGTCACGCTCAAATGAAACACATACTTTATGACCAGCTGTTGTGGTCTTCTCTTGTACATATACGTTAGCCACAGGCTCTTTTGCCTTCCTGACATGCTCAAGAAGGAAATTGTAGTCATCGTCCGTCGTAATGAGAAGCGGTGATGGATAAACACGTGGAACGGTGAATGAGATGTCATAATCTTCGTATGTGATCCAGATCGGATTCAACTTCTGTGAAATTCAGACAAGCAGCTGCGCCTTCCAGGTATCATATGGTTTGTCGCTGTCGAGCTTGAAGTATGACGTCAATCCCTTCCATTTCTTGATATCGTCCTTCTTCGATTTGGAGGTGGGGAATATCAACACGTTATACAGCACCTTGATAGGTACATCGGGTGTATGTTCACTCGCTGCAGCATTCTCTACCTCTGCTAGAGCCCAGATACGCATAAACACATGAATAACTGAATATATGCACCTTTTTTCCTGCTCCTTCGGGCTTTTACAGCCTTGGATTGCGTCTCTTTCACGCATTCTTCCACTGGGCTCGTCTTAGGCAAGCTGTCAAGTTCCCGGTCCATGCTATCACAGGTGTCCAGCAAGGCAGTATTGTTGTCGATCGTGGCAAGCACTGAAGAGGCTGCTGGGGGTGTAGGCTCCAGGTCAGTTAGAGCATCCGAGCTGTCAGTAGGCACGATCTCAGCACTCTTGTATTGTTTCTTTGGCGGCATTGCGAGGGTCAGGGAATGGTCACCAACATCAGCCATTCAGTACTGTACAATATCATGAAGATTCCACCAAGTCCCACATGTCTGACTAATATTTTCTATTTCGAGTAGGTGCCATTATTTACGCAAACTGCTGTAAGACATCCTCAAAATGGAAAAGAAAATTATATATTTTGCTATTGTCTAAATATTCGATAGTAAATTATATTCTGCGGGAAATTTGAACCCTGACAAAAAATTATATTTTGATGGCTTGTGATTGGTCAAATATAATATTGTGCCCAGTTACAGCAATCAAAATATAATTTTTTGTCAGAGTTCAAATTTCCCACAGAATATAATTTACTGTCAAACATTTAGACAATAGCAAAATATATAATTTTCTTTTCCATTTTGAGGATGTCTTAATTGTTCACATAATGATATATTTGGGCAAACATTCTGCATTTACCTTTAGAATTATATTCTGCACAGATCAAAATGTTGAAATTCCTCATGTGTAAGTCGTAATGCGGGGTGTCTTCATTTCGATGACCACTTATGGTACCATAATGCGATGCTCTCCGTATTAGCTTTGTTTAAGTTGCGAGACAATCTCCGGAGTTTCTTCATCGTTCATCGATCATGACGTCAGATACCACCAGTGCAAGGTATGGTGACCCCCGTTTTGTACTGTTGGTCGACAGATTACAGGCTCTCAAGAATGCTATAGGATCTATTCGAACGTCCGAGCTGAATGAGTTCTCGGTGCCGTGGTGAAGAAAGTAGCCGGTTGCGATGGCACCGCGTCCGCGACGCGTTGACGTTTTGTTGTGACAACGGCATCCTAAGCAGAAACAAATCAACAAAATCCTGACTTTCCACGATTCGACATTCGACCTTTCCCCTCCCTTACTAGTTATTGTGTATACGTGCCTTCCTATTCGAAAAAGAACTTCTCAACGCTCCCTACTAAAAGTTATACCAATGTCGCGCACGGTCGCCATCATCAAGACACACGCTCTCCAGGACAGACTGGACATCGAACACCGTCTCTTGGAGGCCAAATTCGAGGTTCGTTCGCACTCCCTCGGAATTACCCCACATCTAAACCGAATGCACATACTGACGCCCGACGCTCTTACGTAGATCGTCAAGGAGCGCCCGATGGAATTCGACACCGAAACGGATCCTGAACCGTTCTACGAACTCTTCGATTCAGATGCCAACTTTCTCAGCGAGTGGGTCTTTCTTTCCCTAGTCCCTTCTGTTTTACGCTACGACTCAACTGAAGCACTACGTACATAGGGGTCCAGTCTGGGTATACGTTCTCGACCACTCTCGTCCCGCCGTCCAGACCCTGCTCGCTCTCCTTCCCTCCTTCGACAATGCCCTTATCGCCGCACGCACAGATGCCCAAGTCGAGATGCAGATTGCAGCTCTGTTTGCATCGAGTCCGCCCTTCCCGCCAGCTGAATTGCCGCCTATCCCAGATGGAGAAGGAGAAATGTCGCTCACAGGGGGTGGTGGACGTACTGAGATAGCAGAACGCTTACCAAATCGATACGCACAGAGTCTGGTGTCAGAGTTCGATGCAGGTTCAATACGCTCCATCAATTCTGGCGTGCTAGAAGCACTCCAATTCGGTCTAGAAGCCCGTCTTTCTTTAGCAGATTCGACCACGTTCGACGGTAGTGCTGGTTCTTCCAACACACGCGCACCTGCCTTCATGAGCGCTCGTCCAACCGTTGCGCTCAGCGATCGCACTTCCAGTGCCAACTCTTCCTCCACCGGTGCTGGCAAGTCACCTTTTCGCGCTCGTCCCCTCCCCAAAACGCATCTCTCACCCGACATCACGCCTCGCCTTACCAAAGCAGCTCTCCTCCGACAATCGCTGGCATCGTCTCCCTCCAATTCACCGGGCAAACCCCGGCCCAGACCCAGCACGATGGGAACAGCTAGCACAGGCCGTCTTCCTGTGTATACGAACAAAGAAAATGCCACGAGTAAGGATGCACAGGAACGGGCACGGAAGACGTTTGCCAACGTGCCTGGTCACAAGCGATCTGAGACGATCACTGTGGCATCGACGGCGCCGCCTGTTTTAGCCCCAAGATTGACAAAGGCAGCGGCCCTGCGGTTGGGTTTGGAGAAGCCTGCTGTACCACCTGGCAAAAAAGGTCCTTCGAAAGTTGGAGGAAGTGGTGGTAAAGCTGTCAATGGAGTGCACCGGTCAAGGGCATCTGTTAGTCCGTGTATTGGTGTTTCCACCGCTACACCAGCGGAAGAGGGCGACGAAACCGAAACTGAAGCTCACACGAAGGAGCAGCCGAAGAACATCTTCGCGGGCGTGCCGGGTCATAAGCGCAGTGAAACGATCTCGGTCTGTAGCGTCTCCCAACCGCCGTCTATCTTGCCACGCACGAACAAGAGTGCGGCCCTCAGGGTAGTTGGTGCACCTCCGCCGAGTAGTTTTATGTGTGAGTGGTCATCTTATCTTGACTGGTTACTCCTTCTGATACGCCATGTAGTCCGCACGCCTACGCTACCTCAAACCCCTGGATCGGGATATTCGCGCAGTTCGTCTGCGATGAGTGCATACAGGGATTCCCGCGGTAATACCGGTTCGGTTCGGTCTCAGTCGACGGTTCCACCGTCTCGAGCCTCTTCTAGGATTTCCCAAGTCGGGGGAGTAACGAAAGCGAATTATGCCTCTCGTGTCGAGATTGGTTCAAACGATCTTCAGAGCACGTCAAACACGACATCCTCCTCCAACAGCCATCCCAGCGACCCCGACACGTACTTTGTGGATGTCGACGATCCCCGTGCACCAACCACTCGCTCACGTCGTCCAAGCAGTCTTGAAACGCCCGCGATTGCACCGCGCGTCAACAAAAGCGCGCTCTTGCGTGCTCGGAAAGCTGCCGAGGATGCTGCGAAACCGAAGAGTCCATATGCGAATGCGGGTAAGCGCTAGGGTGCGAGTAAGATTTATGTGTTTTTCTCTCTGGGTGATATCTCGTTGTGTATATGTTTCCATGTATTTCTTGTATTCTTTCGGACCTGCAGGACAGGATTTCTTATGATACCAAATGTATGTATCCAATGTCACGTGCCGGTACCTCTGTCGTTTCCATTGCCGGTCTGAAACTCCAAGACGATGACGATGGCAAGGTTGGCCCGCAATTTTACCAGACGAACGCTGACGACGGAGTCAGTGGCGTCGTCGTCACAGCCGAGTCAGCCTCCGCCCGACACCAAACCACGCCCATCGCGTCTGGCGTATCCGCATCCCCGTCGCACACCCGCCCACACACCCAATCATCCCCGCCATCCGCACCTCGGTCTTGGTCTTCCACCGACATTTGGTCGAAACCAGCTTCTCCCCGTTCCAGACTCCACGCGGGCGCTTCTCGAGCACATCGTACGCTCGTTCGAGGCACCAGTTCGGTATGCATTTGCATATGGCTCTGGCGTATTCGGACAGACTGGGTATGACCACGAAGACAAACGCAGAGCAGACAAGCCAATGCTCGATTTCATCTTTGCAGTGAACCACCCAGACCACTGGCATTCTATCAATATGCATCAGTACCCCGCTCACTACCCGCTCCATGCTCGGATGTTGGGGTCGTCTTTCGTGACAAAGGTCCAGGAGATGGGTCCCGGCGTGTGGTTTAACACATACGTGCCGATGCACGACGTGGTGAGTCCCTCCGCGTAACATGTAACGACGGTGCATGACTCCGAATATACAGACGATCAAATACGGCGTCACATCCGTAGATACACTCTGCGCCGATCTCCTTAACTGGAGAACGCTCTATCTCGCCGGTCGCATGCACAAACCTCTCCGAATCATCAAAGACGACGCTCGGGTACGCCTCACGCAACAGGTCAACCTTACCTCCGCACTGCGCACCGCTCTTCTGACGCTCCCATCGCAATTTACACCTCGCGACCTGTTCATGCGCATCGCGTCCATCAGTTACGCCGGCGATCCACGGATGGTGCTACCTGCCGAGAATAGGAACAAGGTACAGAACGTGGTAGACAGACAGGAAGGGCAGTTCAGAGACCTGTATTGGAGGCTAGTGCAGGGTCTACCAGGGGTCAGGTGGTCGGTGGGGTCGGACGTCGTCGAGCAGGACGTCAGCCCGCAGGCGAGAGTAGCACATATGAAGAAGTTGCCTCAGGGACTGTTGGACCGCATGCATGCGCGTATGAGGGAGAAGGGTGGCGTGTCGAGGGAAGCGGATGAGTATGCGTATTGGATACGCGTGGCAGGCGACGAGTCGATGCCAGCGATTCTGCAACAAGGCATGTATTCATTTTTACGGGCTTCTTTTGCGTGGCTGACGAACGTACGCGTGCCTACAGAAATGTCCAAGATCGTACGGTACCCCGCCACGGTGCAGACCCTGAAAGGGGTCGTGAGCGCAGGTATATACAAGAGTACGCGATACGCCGTCGCCAAGATGGGCAAATGGTGGAAGGGTGTTCGATCGTCGTAGTTGCAGCTGGCCTCGATATACCCCCAATACTCATAATATTCTGTACTCGTTGTACTGACATAAGCCATCACTCGAGTCGATTTCGTTCCCTTGAATAATTACAACCACCATCACCCAAGCATATTCGAATACGCCATGAAACGCGGTTTTCTTACTACCGATAAAGCTAAGCGCGCGTTGGATAAGGATTACCCTGCCAAACGACAGGCGGTGTCTCTGGGCGATGCGACTCCATTTCCTAATGTCCCTACTGACACCTCTGCCAACGACGGCACCCAGTTGCCTACTGTATCACCTGCAGGAGGTATCCCTGAAGAATCTGGTGGAGATGTGGGTGCCTCGTCCGAGTTCAAGGCTGAGCAGGCCGCGCTGACTGGTATATGCGCATCCAATGTAGACATCAACATGAGGTATGTATACTCCTAAATGTTCCCCTTCCTATCGGTTGTTTGACGTGTTCCAGCACCGATGACAGCGCCACTCACGATGCCATAGCCAGGGACGAAAAAGCCCCTGATCGCGGTGGTGAGCAGAAAAGGTCCGATGATCAGCGATAAGTAAAAACCGAACTTGTCGCAGGTGATAGCGATATGCCACCAGCGGATATAAATGAACGCGTCACCACCAGCGATCAAAATAATGATGATCAGCCCATCGCCGCTGATGTCAAAAGCGAGCAGCAAGCCACCACCAGTAGCGAAGATCCCAAGCCTGCCACTGCCGCTGACAACGACACCGACAACGAGAACTATGATGGTCCCATCCACATCAATGGCGAGCATTACATTCATCCCAACACCAACCTCCATAGAGTGCCCGACATCGCCGTCCGTCCATCTTCCATCATGCACGCCAAGAAGAGACGTGCCATATTCCGCGTCTGGCCACGTGACCCCGACGGAAAAGCGTTCATTCCGAACGAGACACTCCGAGGTGGCAAGGTAGCGCCCAACGGTATCCTCTCATGGGGAGCTACCCTGTACGACTTCTATTCCGTCAAACCGATTCCCCAAAATCCCTATGCCATAACGTATCTCAGCGGGAGTAGGATCGCCGCTGCAGTACGCGCGTTAGGTGAGCTCGAACATGCCAGAGATGAGTTGGAGTGGGTGGACGAGGAGGATGATCCGCGTGAGATCCCCGTTGCGATTACGGAAGATTTGATCGAGTGCTTTGAGGTGCGCGCACGGTTGTTCGGAGCATATTCAGCGGTGGAGGAGATCAGGGCTAAGTATTTGCCTTCTTCCCGCGAAGACGAAGACAAGAAGATGGAAACAGACGAAGAAGAAAAACGGAATTATGGCGTCTCTTCTGTCCTTATGCTCGACCGACCTCTCTCGTCGCCGTTCCATCATTCGTATTACCCTCCACCATGGCCATTCATCCCTTTCGCCAACTCTTATCCCCCCGTTCTACTCCAAGAACGCATCCCGATGCACCTCTTACCCAAAACGCTCTACGTGCACGACCCGTACTCTATTCTCCACGTGGATGAATATAGAGATACCAGTGACGACGAGACACCGTGGATCAACATGTGTCCTAGGGTCTACCGCTATAATCTTAGTTTGGGATCATCTACGCTCAAAGCCGCCGAAAAAGCCAAAAAGGAAGCGGAAGAGAGCGAGAGGAAGAAGAGAGCATTAGACGTGCTTAGGTTCATGCCGACGGAGGAAGAACGTGCGCGGGGTGAACCGGCATACGAAGTACCATTGCCAGCGAGACCGTCTGCACCGACCCGTGTCGAAGAAGCGCATCTGTACCTCTCGCCAGCTGGGAAACTTGGCCAAGGTCACCATTCCATGGTGTACAAAGCCGAGTGGGAGTTGCCCCGTGAGTTGTTCACGGAACCTAAGTTGTGTCACGCTTGCGTCTACGAGGAGCTCAAGAAGGAAGTGGGCAGGCTGAAGCGGTCTGGGTGGTGGCGCGAGATTATGTATGAGGCCGGGGTCAAGGTGCCCCCGCCCACAGAGGAGGAGGAGGAGGGTGGGCCCGAGGATATGGAGTATGAGATGCCCACCGCACCAGATTTCAGCGAGGAGTTTGACTCGGAACGTATCATCGTGGTCCAAACACAGTCCAACTCTGGGCGAAAGCAAATGAAACCGTCATCCTCCTCCGCCAGTGAGGAACTAACCGTCTTCCGAGTATATTGCCCCAACATCCACTGGCAAACCCCATCCGATTCATCTGCACAATGCCCTCATTCCATGTTCCGTACAAATTATCCTGTTCCACGTACATCCGTTTTCCAAGTTGCAGCTAAACTCTCGATTCAACACGATCGCCACCTCGCGCGTGAGGCGTGGAATTATCAGGAGTTTCCAGAACATTTCTTCAAGCATTGGAATGGGTATAATTTGGTTAGGCCGATCCATAATCCGGTTCCTCTGCATGCATTGGTGCCACAATTTTATGGCTATTACGTGCCCGTCGAAGAGGTAACATCGTCGACGCCGGACACCTCGCCAGGTGAAAATGCCATGGACGCGGACAAAACCTCAGGCGAGCACGCGAGCGAGAAAAGTCAACCTCCACCCTACCTAAGCCCTATCCTCCTTCTCGAGCACTGTGGCAAGCCCATCGACCCATCGACCCTCTCAGAAGACGAACGCGAAGAATGTGCTTCGCTTTGGCTTCGATTCAATCATGCCGGATGGTTACACGAGTCGATCGCTGAGCGGAACATCCTCGTCCAGACAGGTTTACCTACACAGTGGCCTATCGAGCGTCACATTCCCGAGTTCGGCGACGAGCCAGTGAATAGTTTTAGGTTGATCGATTTTGGGCGGTCCAGGAAGATTAAAGAAGCATCCGAGTTTGACACGTTGAGGTTGGGAATGGGAGAGACGGCGGAGGCGCTGAAGTTGGTCAGTATTCTGCATGGCGCGTTTTTGTGAATCGTCGTCCCTTGTGTGCCCAGAAGACTGTAATCTCATGGGTGTAAGTTGGGGTGCCTTTCTTTCTTTCTTGGGAGCAAGCGGATTCGCAAGTTCGAATTCGAGTGCCAAGTGTATGGATATGTAATAGTCTGTTCGTTGTTTGTAACAAAGTAAGCATGCATGCCCAGGTAGTGAAGAGTGTACGCATGTCATACGCGTTTACTAGTGGCCATCGCGGCAACCCCTTGATACGTTCCCATGGTTTCTCAACACGGAACCGAAGATTCAACATTCACTTACCGGAGCATTCAAAAATGCTGCCTCACATACAGAAACGGAGGGTTAGCCATATTGAGGCTAATGGCAGATACAATACCCCAGGGTTCGAGAGGACATGCATAGAGTCAGCGAGCTGTAGGTCAACGTACTAACTCTTACGACCCTCAACCATTCAATTCCGTCGTCCTGCGGCCAAACTGGATGAACAAGTCAAACATTTGCCCAAGCACATGGCTCGGTGCCCCATGTCTTTCATGCGCGGGTCGCAAGAGAGAATGCATTCACCGGTAGCTGGAAAACATGAGCAGAGACATCTCGGAAATATGAGCAGGACACCATGAGTTGGAGATGATGTTCGGAAATACAAAGCGCCTAGGTACATCGCCAGCTCAGGAAGAACCGAAGTGAAAGTTGGATATAACCGATGAAGATGATGGTCACCGTGCACTCCATGTCACCCCACACTCAGTGTCACAAACCAATGCTACAGGTATGGAAAAAGTCAGAGAAAGTCGACCTTGATAAAGACGAAGCGCCCACCTGATGAAGGCCCGGGACGAGATCATAGAGAAGCCTTGCGCGATTGATACATAAGGAACAAAATCGAAGGGGGAACAATGTATCTGAGAGGAAGAAAAATAAGCGACATGAGTGAGATGGCAAAGTGCAAATTCTCACAGAAGACCCTTTACGAGCCAATTCCGATTATCCGGCACACCTTGACCCAGGAACGACTGAGAGGAACAAATATGGGTGTCCTGAAGGCTGAATTCCTTGAAAGCATCGATGCTAACGGTTTCCGGCTGGTCTTTGTTTGCCCGTTCATAACCATGATAGGATTGCTGGAGACGGATGTAAATTGGATCTGCCCTGTTGAGGTCCGCGATGTACTCGGAGCCATTCCAGACAGCAGGCCCACGTGCACAGGCTAGAAGCGCATCAAGTCCACCTTCTCGTTGTCGCACAGGTAGGGTGGCCTGGAGTCCCCCACACGAAGGGAGGACGTCCAGGTGAGGGTATGCTGCACTCTTTGAACAAAAATGTTTTGCACAGTAGTCCGACCACCGGTCATAAGGAATCTGTTGGATGTTTCCACAGCCGGCGAAGCATTTGGAAGTGTCAGCTAGGAAGCCCGAGGCGTGGGATTCGGACGTGGCTGAGGTATCACCAGCAGAGTGCCACGCAAAAATGGATTGATCGTCGGTTGTCTTCATGATTTCATTCTGAAGCTTCAGAAACGTCCTCGTCTCGCCCTCTCCATACAAGATCGGTAAGTTGACACCGAAAAGTCCCATCAGCGCATACACCCTGTCCTCATGCTTGGTCGATGTCCGACCCTCGGCCCAGGACATCCGAGTCGCGACGCTAAAACAGGGAATGTGCTCTGGGTTCTCGAGAGCATCCTTATGGATGCCCGTCACGCTAGATATTAGGCTTGAAAAGCCAGCCTTCGTTCCAATCATTATCCAGTCTTTCGCGAAGAAAAACACGTGCTTTGGGGCCAAAAGCTCCTGAAGCGTCCATGTACGTTTAAACCACTGAGAGCGTCTGAATGTGCTGTGTTTCTCCCTCGGGTCCTCGCTGCCATCAACGTCATCCAAGTATGTGTAACATACTTGTGCTTGTTGATACCAAGTGTATGATGAAGTCGTCCTCTCAGTGTGGGCGGCACTGCTATTGGCATCTGCACAGCAGGTATCGATCCAGACATAGTCTAAACCATCCTGCTGTGCAAGCTTACAGCACATTTCAACCTTCTCGTAACCAGGTTGGGTGCGGACGCTCTCCGTCCCAATTTCGTGGAAATGGTGTGTCTCCCCTACTCGCCAAGCATGCGATAGGATGGCATAAGGTCGTGTTTCTTGGATATCTTCTAACTCCTGTGTGGTAACGTTCAGGAGGTACATATGGTCGCAGAGTGGTTGACGTTTCGCTGGCAGGTATGGGGCTGGTGTACTTGGTGAAAGGAAGCTTTGTGTTTATAGCGACATGACTGAGGGTATCTCAAGAAGTCGCCCCGCAACGAAAGCTGTGCTTCTGCCTCTTCATCCCAAGCAAGTAACTGGCGCAACAGGTATCTGAGGGATGGAGTTTACGTTCATAACGAGTGTAAGTAATGGCAATCAATTGATGAAAGCCAGAATGGTGGTCTTCTGATTGCACGCTACGCAATTCATGTCGTACTTTTGCCTTATCCTTATGAAGTTATATATGATTGAGCGCGTGTCTCATGTACTTACACAGCTGTGGCGGTTTCATCACACGCTCTCTAAAGAGTATTCAAAAGCAAAAATTACCACACTCTCACAAGATTTTATTCCGAGAAGGTTTATAATTTTTATCACCAATCTATATTGGGGCCTTGTGACATTCATCCGATAATTAATTTTCAATTGTCTTGGATAGATATCTTACATAACATTTCTCCCAATATAGACTGGTGATAAAAATTATAAACCCTCTCCGAATACAGTCGACTCTCTCAAAAGCGATACCCTTCCGTTTCACGTCAGAGGTATCGGTTATGAGGGAGTATCGACTTTGATGGAGATCGAAGTATGAGGCTGAAACCAGCTTGAATCTGCACTCCATACTCTAATAACATAGTGGGGACTAATGTATCAGTCTTTACAAGTGAAATATGTTGTTAGGTTTGGTGTTCTTCATGGCTCTCATATCCTCACAGTGTGTACTATATTCTCCATGCAAATGAGCCCAGTGTCTCAACTGTGTGAGCAGGAGGATTATTGAGGCCCTTCGTGTACTTGCATAACAAATGCATGCATGGCCTAGAGTGCCTCACTGCGAGTAGGTGGTGCCTCAACAGGTTCGTCGTTGATGTTAGCATCCTGTATCTGTTCCACCTCCATGACTGCTTCGAAGATATCCTTGTCCGTCACATCAAACATGTCATGTGCTTCAATGGCAGGGTTGAAGAGCTCCGTAAAATCCATCTGGTTTGAATGCTGATGAGCACCAGTCAACGTTCAACTCCAGTGTGTCCAACATGGTCAGGACAAGCAACCGAAGTTCCATCTTCAAACCACTCGGTATTTCTATGAAATGAAATGAAGATTTGAAATATAATATAATACTGATTATATAATAAATACTTCCTAATTTAGTAATAGGTATCGGTTTTTTTTCCTCAAAATCAGTATCGGATATCGGGTATCGGGTATGTTTCAATTTTACCGCAAACCAACTCGGGAAATCCAAAATCCTATCGCTTTTGAGGGAGTATCGGTTATATGGGGTATCGTTTTTGAGAGAGTCGACTGTAACTAATCTTGTGAGAGTGTGGGACTTTGAACCATAATAAAACACGTCATTCTTGCTTTCAAATACTCTTTAGAGCATGTGAAAACATTGAAACTGCCACTGTGTTACTACAGGAAGCCGCTCGCAGCAAATGACTCCATTCATCCCAGGTAAGCAACTGGCACAACAGGCTACATACTGTACTATCTGATGAGTCTTTCCACCTTTTCTAGCCACCCGCATGCCGTTGTCAGTCCCCCGTACAAGGTTCAGGACAATGAGACAGCGGGTACTAAGACTATGACTCCGGGGAAACTTTGGATGCACTTGTCATATTTAAACATGTTCGGACCTCATGCACCCATGCCAGGCGCAATGACACATGGGAAATTTCAATATTGTGACAGAGGTAGAAGATAATTCAGAAAGTAATTGTAGAACATTATATTCTGATACAGTATTATCTGTTTTGTGTAATTTATTATTCTGAGGTGGGTCTGAATGGGTTTGCAACATATAATATTTCACAATTGTATTCTGAATTATATTCTACCCATGGCAAAATCTGGAAATTTCTGATGTAGCTATTTGTTAGGGTTACCGGTTGGTTTACTATTTTAGTAATATGGCCCAGATTGGCAGTTGCACAAACATGCCAAGTTGGCAATATGGACATACACTGGAAATTTCAATATTTTGACATGTGTAGAATATAATTCAGAATACAATTGTAAAATATTATATGTTACAAATACATTCAGACACACCTCAAAATATAAACTTATACAAACCATATAATACTTTAGCAGCATATAATATTTTACAATTGGCTTTTGAATTATCTTCTATGAATGGTGAAATATTGAAATTTCCCATGTGTGAGTGCCATCAGTGATGGCTCAGATTTCAGCGCTGAGGGCTTACGTTTGTACGTGGTCCTAACTCCACCGTTTCCGGGATCAGTATTCTCACACAAACTGTAACATTATCAGTGGCGGCCAACCAAGTCTGCAAACCTTAACTTAAACATGAAGGAACTTTGCGAGCGCTTAGTCCTCCCTCTTCATAGTGTTCTCCACGGGGGGCTATGATGGTTGTCGTACTTTCTCTCCAAGCTGCATCTCTTCTATTACCTTGTTTTCAATCTGTGCTTGCCATTCCATTTCCCATAGTCGCCAACTCACTGCTGCAAATCTGTGGTACGTTCTAGCGGTTGAATCATTGACTTCATGTTGAGATGCACTTTCATTACCTATTAAGCAATGCGACTGATCAAAGTAAAGGAGTTCCTGGCCAGGGATAGACAACTTCAGCAGCAAGTCAGTACTCCAATTAAGATTTTCACAGATAGTTGCGACGATACCGCGACAAAATACTGCATATTATCACATCGCTGGATCAAAGAGCAAGAGGTCGACTACGAGGAGATGAGGGATCTCGCCAAATTGGGCGACGCAGACGAAATACAAACTAGGCACGGTTATCAAAAGATCCTGAAAGCCTGCGGGGTGGCAGGACTTGACCATTTCGAATATATTTGGGCTGACACGTGCTGCATTGACAAGCGGAGCAGCTCAGAACTATCTGAAGCCATTAATTCCATGTTCCGTTGGTACAAGAACTCGACAAGATGCTACACTTACCTTCACGACACCTCTGACTTTCCCACCGAACCTGACTTCACGACTTTTGTCAATTCTAACGGTTGGCCAGAGTGGTTCTCACGGGGGTGGACACTGCAGGAGTTGATAGCCCCACGTGACCTTCAGTTTTTCAACAAGGATTGGGAAAAAATCGGCGATAAACGGGACAACGCTACCGAGTTAAACAAGATCACAGGGGTTCCAGAGCGCGTCTTGATGAATGGATTGTCTTCCTACCATCCCAGCTTTGCTGAGGTCATGTCCTGGGCTGCAGAGAGGAAGACAACGCTCCCCGAGGACGCAGCATACTCACTGATAGGCCTGTTAGGCGTCAACATGCCTATGCTGTACGGAGAGGAGAAGAAAGCATTTCAGCGCCTGCAACTTGAATTCATGCGGATGTCGAACGACCAGAGCGTCTTTGCCTGGAGAGCCAATAAGGCTGGAAGTACTGAGGCGGCGGAGGGTACCGAGGAAGGACATACCCTAGAGGAGATGAACTGGACCAGTGGGGTCTTACCTGATGGCCCCTGGGCATTTAAAGGATGCCATGACGTTATTCAAATGGAACCGAACGAGTTCTACCGGTCGCTTTCAAGGGAGTGGGAGTCAGATGAGAATGCACTTGCTGCTGACGGAAAGTGCGAAGTACTACCTGAATTCACTATTACCAATCTCGGAATACGGATACCCCTTCCTTTTAGGCCTTATTATGGCTGTCCATCGGTCTTCCGGGTGGCGTTGGCATGCCGCAGGAAAAGCAATTTGACGCCACTGACCATTGATTTGGCAACCTTTGGACCGCCTATCCACTACAGATACTCCGGTGCAGATGGGCGCATGCAGCCATTCCCTCAGAACCAGAGACTGCATCTTGCATATCAAGACGAGACTCCTCGTGGCATCACATTTAAGCTTGTTGAAACGACAGCCCTCCATAATTTCCGCCGCCGTTTGGTCTTCCCCGACAAAACAAGATCTGATGGCGGTTGCCTCATGTTGTCAAGCACCAACCCCCTTGCAGTAGTGGTCTATGCGAATGCTTCCGGTGCTTTTTTCGCTATCGCATGTGGCTACTGCTTCGGCCAGGACTGGGTGCATGTCATTTGTGATGAACCACAGAACAAACCAGACCTTTATGCCAAGCAGATTTACAAACGAACATGGCGTAGAGGTGCGGAATATGCCCGCCTTATGGCTGACGCATGCTCCAGTAAAACTGTGCAGCCTTACCATGTCAAGCATGGACACCTCCGTGGTACTACTCAAGCTGTAAGAATTGCTTGCGGAAGATGGGAAAAGTCGAGTGATCGAATCGTTGTAGTTGACGTTGTTGACTTCCCAGGAGGCCGTTGCAAGACACTCACATGGGAGCCCATGTATGTGAGTAGAGTTCACTTCCCATTGTGAATATGACGTTTGAAATTACCGTCCCTAGGGTACCAAAGGTCTTCTCACAGCTGACATCCCTTGTCTCATGAGAGAGACTTTATGGTTCAATGGCCGCCTTGATGGTCACCGGATAGAGGGTTCTCAGGAAGTGTTTTCCCTTGCACCTACACACCGTCAGATCAAAGTAAATCCCAATATATGTGCACTGGTTCACGGAACCTGATGGATGTACTAGGTTGGTGACTATGGTGTGATCGACAGCAACAACACAGGGTGTTTTAAATATCAAGGTAATATCTTCAAGGAATTGGAGGCTTCCAACCGGAAGCTTAGGCCGTATTCTGATGGTTCACGTCTCAAACGCGTGGTCACGAGTAGGCTTGTAGCCTACGGCACTCCACTCTCACGCTCTTCGGAAAACGCTGGACTTGTTCTACATGACCCAAAGATTCTCTCGTTCCTCAACACTCAACGTGTCCTTGATTTGCTGAAGCAGTTGTCTACTCGGATGCGAGACTACTCGTTGGTGACATCTGTAGTGCAATGTTCAGCATGCTCCCTTACCAACGACTTCAAAGGGCGGATTAAGACACAAATGCGGCGATACCCCCAAATCTGGCAGGGATGTGAGTCCTTCCCCAGCATCAAGTCACCGTTTCTTACTTGCAGTATCACGTACTACTGTGGCAGATGTTCGTAGTGCCACGACCGACCCGCAAACGGTTACTCCATTGTATACTGTGGCCACACCCTGGGTTTGGTATCAGTGTGAACCGGACAGAGAGGTAGCAAGTGAATATCAAAGGATCAGGTAATTCTATTTAAGTTGCATAGTCATGCCATCGATGATGCCATCCTTGGCATACAGGAAATACTTTAACATCATCAAAAACTTCCCACCAGAGCACCACATGGAATTCAGAGAGGAAGCAGTCAAGTTTTTCAAGGATAAATTTGGTGTCGAACACCTGCAAAGCCTTGTGCGTATTTATGTGTCCATCTATGACTAATACGCGGAAAGCTGAGAAGCCCATTCAGGTAGGCAATTTAACATTCTTCGAACGCCTAGCCTCGCTTTTAAGTAAGCACAAAGGGCCAAATACAACACTCTTGGACGGTGAGATCATTTTGTTAAGCCATCCATTATTTAGGTGTGCTACCACAGAGAATTTGTCAGGTTCACCAACCAACTTCCTGAAACCTTTGCCAGAATCCCATGGTAAAGAAATAGTGATGAGGTTGCTCGGAGCGATGAGGGGGGTCACGCACCGCCGCGACAAGAAGTGGCTCTCAGCAGTAAAGGAGTTGGTGCGCGTGGTGCAGAAGATTACTAACACCCTTGCTCTCGAGGCAAGTGTCTCATCACTAGGAACTAATGTCTGCTTATCTTAGTGATAGTTCCTTGAAGATATTTGCAACACTTTCCCCAGAGAAGAGGAAACATGTGACAGTTTGTGCGTGGGTAGCATTATGCGCGTTGTGCGCATGGTTGACAGCACTTCAGTGCCAAAGGGAGAAAAAACAACTACAACATGGTCAGGTGAGTATGTGCGCGCTTCCCAATGTTTGTCATGAAAAAATGTTATTATATATGTATAGTATTCGGTCACTGGTGGAACAGGTGGAGGATTTGCATACGAGGTATTGCGCAACCAAAGATTCTTCTGAACAGCTGGCGCTGGAGGAGGATATCGTTGGCAAGGTACAACGACATGAGTCGTACTGATTGCCTGACCAACAAATGTCGTTTGTAGATCTTAGAGATATTCCATTCTGGCATCTCGTTGGAAATCCAGCATTTATTAGGGAAGGAAAGTTGGCTATTCTTCCTCTTTATTACATTCTAACACGAAGTAGGTTGTACGTGAAATACTTGACTACGAGACGACAGATGGATCCATGGATCTCCCTGAGAAAGAGGTCAGGTTTGAAGTACGCGCCTTACGCACGTCCTGCATCATAGGCGACTCATACACTGCTGCCATTGTCCGTTTCAGTGCTTGAAAATCGCTGGTGAATTTTTCAGGGATGCATGTTCTGAGGTTCCGCACGATAAAGTGGTCCATTTACAACGGTGCGTACCATGATTTGATCCACGTCCTCAGTTCTTTTACAATTGCTAACCAGGCTCATGACCAATGCGAGGGAAGGGGTATCGATGTATGATCTCTACCGCAAGGCTGGCGAAAGAAGAAGGGATGGAGGGATTGGCGATGCGTGGCAGCATTTTGTACAAGACACTCACTCTGGAGATATGCCGGGGTAGGCCTGTGATGTTACTATGTACTTCTTAGCAGTGATGTACACATTATTGAAATGTGCTGTCCGGTTGCCCGATCGGGAAGGCGGGTGGCCTGAAGGCAACCTCGGAGCCATCTGTTCCTCCTGCATCCCCAACTCCAAGTCCTCCAATTAAGTATACCATGACGACGAGTTCGGACAACGATATTTGTTACGTTTCCTGGGTCAGAATTCTCTGACCACTCTGCTTTTTGGCGGTTTCGCGCCACGTCTTCACAACATCAGCGTGTTGGGTGTTACACTTGCACGATTGGACTCAAAGTTGGCTTCGGCCTCCCAGCTTGATTGAATTCAAGCTTGCCCGTCATAACGAAGTGCGCGTGAACATGCATGGAATGCTTCTAAGTCACTTCTTGTGTAGAATATTCGACTCACATCGCAGGCTAACAAACCAACGGAGTACAAAGCGTGGAGCAATGGATGCTCTTGAGTGACGTTGATTTTGACTACAATACCGTGGACTCGAGGACAGCGCGTGGAATCAGCGATCCGTAAGTTGATATGCTAACTCGTACGGCCCTCATCCAAACCGGACTAACAGTTTTGCCCAGCCACACTGGGTGCTCCACGTCTCTCATGCGCAGGTTGCGACAGAGTGTGCTAGAAGCTAGTAGCATGATCAGGGGTATCTTAGAAATATGAGCAGGACATCACGTAGGTGACAAAGTTCGGACATGCAAAGCACCTGGATACAGAAAGAACGAAGCAAAAGCTGGGTACGTCCGATGAAGCTTAATGATCGCTGCGCGGTCCATGCCATCCCACAACTCGCATCACGGCTACATTGAAGACGAACAAGTTCATCACGAACCGAAGCTACAGGTGTGGGAAAACTCAGGGAGAGTCAACCTCGATAAAGATGAAGTGCCTACCTGGTGAAGGGGAAAGAGATCATAGAGATGCCTTATGCGATTTGATATATATGGGACAAGGTGTAAAATGACGTATTTGAGAGAAGAGAAGTAAACGAAACGAATGAGATAGCAGCTGTGGAGGCCAATTTCTCACCGCACCAAATTTCCGCGAGGAGTTTGACTCGGAACGTATCATCGTGGTCCAAGCACAGTCCAACTCTGGGCGAAAGCAAATGAAACCGTCATCCTCCTCCGCCACTGAGGGAGTCACCGTCTTCCGAGTATATTGCCCCAACATCCGCTGGCAAACCCCATCCGATCCATCTGCACAATGCCCTCATTCCATGTTCCGTACAAATTATCCTGTTCCACGTACATCTGTTTTCCAAGTTGCAGCTAAACTCTCGATTCAACACGATCGCCACCTCGCGCGTGACGCGGGGAATTATCAGGAGTTTCCAGAACATTTCTTCAAGCATTGGAATGGGTATAATTTGGTTAGGCCGATCCATAATCCGGTTCCTCTGCATGCATTGGTGCCACAATTTTATGGCTATTATGTGCCCGTCGAAGAGGTGGCATCGTCGACGCCGGACACCTCGTCGGGTGAATCTGCCATGGACGTAGACAAAGCCTCGGCCGAAACCACAAGCGAGAAAAGTCAACCTCCACCCTACCTAAGCCCTATCCTCCTTCTCGAACACTGTGGCAAGCCCGTCGACCCATCCACCCTCTCAGAAGACGACCGCGAAGAATGGGCTTCGCTCTGGCTTCGATTCCATCACGCCGGACGGTTACACGAGTCGATCTTTGAGCGGAACATCCTCGTCCAGACAGGCTTACCCACACAGTGGCCTATCGAGCGTCACATTCCCGAGTTTGGCGACGAGCCAGTGAATAATTTCAGGTTGATCGATTTTGGGCGGTCCAGGAAGATTAAAGAAGCATCTGAGTTTGACACGTTGAGGTTGGGAATGGGAGAGACGGCGGAGGCGCTGAAGTTGGTTAGTATTCTGCATGGCGCGTTTTTGTGAATCGTTGTCCCCTGTGTGCCGGGGGGAGCTGCATGGGTGTAAGTTGGGCTGCCTTTCTTTCTTGGGAGCAGGCGGATTCGCAAGTTCGAATCCGAGTGTCAAGCTTCAAGTGTATAGATATGTAATATTCTGTTTGCTGTTTGTAACAAAGTAAGCGTGCATACGCGCATGTAAACATCTTTCATACGTGCTTACTAGTGGGCATCGCGGCAACCCCGACGGTACCCATGATTGTAAGGTAATACAAGAAGGAGAAAACAGACTGTCCTGAGACTCAGAGAATTTTTTCCTTTGCGATTTATCGTCTCCCAATTGTGCCAGACGCAGGCGTACCATCTCACTAGAAGGTCCCGCACTCCGGACAAGGATCGAAGTCTCTTGTGTGGACGGCAGCCTCCTCTCGAAAGGGGTGACTACCTTATTAGCATGTAGCAAAAGTCTTCCACGGGACGTTTGCATCGATTTCGAATCACTGGACAGCCTCTCATACTGTGAAGACAAATAAAGCTGACCTCGAAATACTCCTTGCTTTCCTGATTCCTCACTTTTCCAGGTGGCGCTCAATGGAGGTCCATGTCGAATGTTACGAGTATATGTATGTATTACTGAAGGTGGTCTTGGACGCAACTGTTCCTCCTGCATCCCAACTCCGAGTCCTCCTGTTAGACCATAACGAAGGGTTCAGTTACGAGATTTAGGCTACATTTTCCCGATCAGGATTACCTGACTACTTTCCGCTTTTCGGTGGTTTTGCACCGCGTCTCCACAACATCAGTTTGTCGGGCGTACACGTAGACTGGACTCAAAGTTGGCTTCGGTCTCCTAACTTGCTGCCCGCCACACGCTGGATGTTCGTCCCGATTGGCCCACCTTTACTGCCATGTTGCGTGACACGGCGCCCGCACTCGAAAAGCTGTGTTTCGACATGCCGGGTCCCTCCGGATCCCCCAGTAAATGGGCTATCGAACCTGGTATCCCAGACTGTAGCGTCAATGCGAATCATTCGATTCTACTTCCTGTAATCCAACTCGCACTGGCGTGTAGCCTACCCTTTGAGCCACTTCCTGCTGCGGAACTATGTCTACCCTCGCTTAAGGCTCTCGCTCTTGATTTTGGGGATGAGGACTGTATCGATCTCGTCACATACTTAGTGGGACCTGCTACCACGGCTACGGCTACTGCCACATCTGGAATCCTTAACAATTGCTGATTTACGATGCAGCAAACAAAGCTTAGAGCGGATGTATAGCGAGTTCATGAACATTGAGTCTATGCACCACCTCTCTTTTCATTCTTTGAAAACCTCTACCTGGAACCACTACCAAAGTTAGAAGGAGACTGGACCCCGTGATCCCACTGTGAAAGACAGTGATACATGTACGGCTATTGGGTTTGATGATGATTAGCCCGGCAGGTGACATCAGGGTAAGATGGAACCTACCCAGATGCTCTTCACAGACTCGCAACGAACATCGCGCACATACATTCATAGCCACTATACCATCTCTTTTACTGATCTGGTGGCAACGCGTCAAGACTGTTACCCGGCGTGGATGCGTGGGTATGGATATAAGTGGGCCGAAGGCTGACGATGCAGCTGCTGCTGAAGGGGATACGGATGGCAACTGTGACGACTTCCTGGAAAGGCTAGACTCTTAGCGTTCACAAACGCATCCCACTCTACCAGTGCGGTACGTCCGTCCAGTTCAACTGCTCGAGCTTGGGACTCGTCCACCGTGGGAGGCTGGCGGTACTGAGACACCCTAGGTTATATCGATTAGCGGACTGATCAAGGCTCTAGACAGGGACCTTACCTTGGGAGGAAAACATAAAATGGCTCTATTCGAAGGTCATAAGGGGCATCAGCCGCCTCAGCAGATTACCCAACTTGGATTCGTTGAAAAGGCGGGACTCGATGCCGACGTGCCACAACAGGAGCGACATGAGGGGTTGTTGTCTGGTGCTCCAGGAGAGGCACCAAGTTATCAAAGCAGCCGAGATCGAGGGACTGCAACGCTAGGAGGGTGGTCTGGCTCAGAATGAGGCCTTAGTGCGGAGGCTATAAACTTTTGTTGCAGAAACTCTTGGTCGTGGAAAAAGAGATTATCCAAGTCCGCATCCATCTCGTTACAAAATGCGAGCTCTTGAGGGTTGGGACATCCACGAAGGACATGAAGCAAGATCTCAACAGATGGTGAATCTACATTCCAACAATCCCATAAATGAAGAACGTGGAAAGCCAGAGACGATCTTGCGATCTAAATCGAAGTCAAAAGACGCGAAAGAACAGAGCAACACAAGCGCAACGCGTAGCCGTTAGCCAACGGGAGACAGAAACGGTGGTGATCGTCCCCCGTCGAGTCACTGACAGGGAAGAGAGTGTCCTCTCTGACTGGAGTTGGTGATGCACGAGACGACGGGATGGCATCTAGTCTCATGTTGGTGTGCCAATATCGGCGGGCAATATGCCAGTGCCAGGGTGGGCAACTAGTGGAAAGGAGTTCAATATTCAATCGTCATAGTCGCAGGTCCGACCTCTCGATAAGTACACCATGATACCACTGCACGTTGCAGTGACATAATAAGCCACCACTCTCAGAGTTGATTTGCGACGAGTTCATGCGTCCGACTAAATACAACCGTCACCTAGCATATTCGAATAAACCATGAAACGCGGATTTCTTACTACCGATAAAGCCAAGCGCGCGTTGGAGAAGGAATACCCTTCAACACGACGGGCAAAATCTATGGCGGCCGACGATGTGACGCAGTCTCGTAGTATCCCTGTCATCTCACGTGGCCATGCCAATGCCTCTGCCAACGATGGCGCCCGATTACCTGCTGCAGGTACCCTTAGAAGATCCGGTGGAGATCCTGCTCCATCGTCTGAGTCCAAGGCGCTGAATGTGTTGAGTGGTATAGGCACATTTAACGTCGATATCAATAAGAGGTATGTGTGCTCCTAAGGGTTCTCCCTTCCCTTCATTGTTTGACACGCTTCAAGTACCATTGACCACGACGCGACACGTGCCACGGCCAGGGGTGAAAAAGTCCTTAATCACGATAGCGAGCAAAAAGGTCTGGTGACTAGTGATAAAGTGATAGTGGATAACAATGAACTGCCATAGCCGGTGAAAAAGGTGGTGATCAGCCCACTACCGATGCCAAAAATCAGCAAGTCACGAGTAGCGAAGGTGCCATGTCTTCCACCTCCACTAGCGACGATGAGAACGGTGACCAGAACTACGATGGTCCCATCCACATCAATGGCGAGCATTACATTCATCCCAACACCAACCTCCATAGGGTGCCCGCCATCGCCGTCCATCCATCTTCCATCATGCACGCCAAAAAAAGACGTGCCATATTCCGCACCTGGCCACGTGACCCCAACGGAAAGGTGATCCTTCCAAACGAGATCAGAGGTGGCAAGGTAGCGCCCAACGGTATCCCCTCATGGGGAGCCACCTTGTATGACTTTTATTCTGTCAAACCGGTGCCCGATAATCCCTGTGCCATGACGTATATCAGCGGGAGTAGGATCGCTGCTGCAGTACGCGCGATAGGTGAGCTCGAACATGCCAAAGATGAGTTGGAGTGGGCGGACGAAGAGGAAGATCCGCATGAGATCCCTGTTGCGGATACGGGAGAGTTGATTGAGTGCTATGAAGCGCGCGGTTCGAGGCATATTCAGCAGTGGAAGAAGTCAGGGCAGCCGCATTGGCAGCAAGGAAGGAATACGAGGATCAAGAAGAAAACGAGGATGGAGAAGATGAGGATGAAGAGGCGAACGAAGACAAAAACGGAGATAAAGATCAAGGCAAAGTCGAAGCCAAAGACAAGGTGGAAACAGACGAAGAAGAAAAATGGAATTATCGCATTTCCTCTGTCCTCATGTTTGACCGACCTATCTCATCGCTATTCCATCACTCGCACTACCCTCCGCCATGGCCATTCATCCCTCTCGCCAACCCTTATCCCCCCGTTCCACTCCAACAACGCATCCCGGTGCATCTCTTACCCAAAACGCTCTACGTGCACGATCCGTACTCTCTTCTCCATGTGAATGAATATAGAGATACCAGCAACGACGAAGCACCATGGATCAGTATGCGACCTAAGGTCTACCGCTATAGAATCAGTTTTTGGTTATCTACGCTCAAAGCCGTCAAGGAATCCCGGAAGGCAGCAGAAGAGAGTGAAAGAAAGAAGAAGAGGGTATTAGAGGTGTTTAGGTTCATGCTGACAGAGGAAGAATGTGCACGGGGTGAACCGGCGTACGATGTGCCATTGCCGACGAGACCGTCTGCACTGACCCATGTCGATGAAGCACATCTGTACCTCTCACCAGCTGGGAAACTTGGTCAAGGTAATCATTCCATGGTGTACAAAGCCGAGTGGGAGCTACCCCGCGAGTTGTTCGTGGAGCCTAGGTTGTGTCACACTTGCATCTACGAGGAGCTCAGGATGCAAGTGAGCAAATTGAAACGGTCTGGGAGGTGGCGCGAGATGATGTATGAGGCTGGGGGCAAGGTGCCTCCGCCCACAGAGGAGGAGGGAGGCGGGCCCGAGGATGTGGGTTATGAGATCCCGACTCCACCAGATGCCGACGAGGAATTTGACTCAGAACGTATCACTGTGCTCCAACCGCAGTCCAACTCTGGACAAGAGCATATGACCCCTTCATCCACCTGCGACAGTGAAGATGTAACCATCTTCCGAGTGTATTGCCCCAACATCCGCTGGCAAACCCCGGCCAATCCATCCACCCGATGCACGCATTTCTTGTTCCGTACGGATTATCCTGTTCCCCGTACATCCGTTTTCCAAGTTGCGGCTAAACTCTCGATTCAACACGATCCCCACCTCAAACGTGAGGCGGGGAATTATCAGGAGTTTCCGGAGCATTTCTTTAAGCATTGGAATGGATATAATTTGATTAGGCCGATCCATAATCCAGTCCCACTGCATGCTTTGGTGCCACAGTTTTATGGCTATTACGTGCCCGTCGACGAGGTGGCATTGTCGATGCCAGAGCCCTTGTCGGGCGAAAATGGCATGAAAATAAACAAAGCCTCAGGCGAGACTGCAAACAAGAAAAGTCGACCTCCACCCTACCTAAGCCCTATCCTCCTTCTCGAACACTGTGGCAAGCCCGTCGACCCATCCACCCTCTCAGAAGACGACCGCGAAGAATGTGCTTCGCTGTGCCTCCGATTCAATCATGCTGGATGGCTACATGAGTCGATCGCCGAGCGGAACGTCCTTGTCCAGAGAGGCTTACCTACACAATGGCCTATCGAGCGCCACCTTCCCGAGTTCGGCGATGGGCCGGAGAATAGCTTTAGGTTGATTGATTTTGGGCGGTCGAGGAAGATTTACGACGCGTCAGAGTCCCAGCTGTTGCGATTGGGAATGGGAGAGACAGCGGAGGCACTGATATTGGGCAAAGTTTTGTATGGCGAGGTTATGTGAAATCGAATTCGAGTATGAGTATCATCGAGTGTATGGACGTGTAAGAGTCTGTTAGCAATTCGCCATGAAGTGCGCGTGAACACACGGAACTCTTCTAAGCCACTTGTCGTGTAGAGCATTCGACTCACATCACAGGCTAACAAACCAACGGAGTACAGAGCGTGGAGTAATAGCTCTTGAGTGATGTCGATTTCGACCAGGTAAGGTGGCTAGCAGGCTGTAGAGCCCAACCCCTAACTGCATCGCGCCTTGAGGCCGACAGGGAGTACAAGACCTCGGACTCGAGGACAGCGCGTGGAGTCGGCGATCCATAAGTCGATATGCTAACTCGTACGGCCCTCAAGGCCTCATCCAAATCAGACTAACAAATTTGCCCAAACACACTTGGTGCTCCACGTCTCTCATGCGCAGGTCGCAACAGAGTGTGCTAGAAGCTGGCAGTATGATCAGGGGTATCTTAGAAGTGAGCAGGACATCACGTAGGCGACAAAGTTCAGAAATGCAAAGCACCTGGGTACAGAGAGAACGAAGCAAAAGCTGAGTACGTCCGATGAAGCTTAATGATCGCCGTGCGGTCCACGCCATCCCACAACTCGCATCGCAGCCACATTGAAGACGAACAAGTTCATCACGAACCAAAGCTACAGGTGTGGGAAAACTCAGGGAGAGTCAACCTCGATAAATATTAAGTGCCTACCTGGTGAAGGGGAAAGAGATCATAGAGATGCCTTATGCGATTTGATATATAAGGGACAAAGTGTAAAATGACGTATCTGAGAGAAGAAAAGTAAACAAAACGAATGAGATGGCAGCTGTGGAGGACAGTTTCTCACAGAAACCAGTCTACGAGCCACTTCCGATAAGCCGGTACATCCAGGAGTGGCCGAGAGGCACAGATATGGATGCCCTGGAGACTGAATTTCTGGAAATCATTGATGCTGGCGGATTCCAGATGGTCTTTGTCCACCCGCTCATAACCATGATGAGATTTCCGCAGACGGATGTAAATTGGATCTGCCTTGTTGAGGTCCGCGACGTATTCGGACCCATTCCAGACAGCAGGACCACGTGCACAAGCTAGAAGTGCATCAAGTCCACCTCCGAGTCCTCGTTGCCGCACAGGCAGGGTCGCCTGGACCCCCCTACACGAAGGGAGGATGTCCAGCTGAGGGTATGCTGCATTCTTTGAACAGAAATGTTCCGCACAGTACCTTGACCATCGGTCATAAGGAATCTGTTGGATGTTACCACAGTCGGCGAAGCATTTGGAAGTATCGGCCAGGAGGCCTGAGGCGTAATATTCGGACGAAGTTGAGGCACCACCAGCAGAGTGCCACGCAAAAATGGACTGATCGTCAGTTGTCTTCACGATTTCATTCTGAAGCTTCAGAAACGTCCTCATCTCGCCTTCTCCATACAAGATCGGCAAGTTGACGCCAAAAAGTCCCATAAGGGCATACACCCTGTCCTCATGCTTGGTCGACGTCCGACCCTTGGCCCAGGACATCCGAGTCGCGATGCTGAAACAGGGGACGCGTTCCGGGTACTCAAGAGCATCCCTGTGGATGCCTGTTATTTCAGATATTACATTCAAAAGGCCGGCCTTCGTTCCGATCATTGTCCAGTCTTTCGCGAAGAAGAACACGTGCTTTGGGGCCAAAAGTTCCCCAAGGGTCCATGTGCGTCGGAACCACCGAGAGCGCCTGAATGTACTGTGTTTCTCCCTTGGGTCCTCGCTGCCGTCAACGTCATCCAGGTATGTGTAACATACATGTGCTTGTTGATACCAAGTATACGCTAAAGTTGTCGTCTCGGTATAGGCAGCACTGTTGTTGGCATTTGCGCAACAGGTATCGGTCCAGATGTATTTCAAGCCATCCTGCCGTGCAAGTTCACAGCACATTTCGACCTTCTCGTAACCAGGTTGCATGCGTACGCTCTCGGTCCCAATTTCGTGGAAATACACCGTCTCCCCTGCTTGCCACGCATGGGATAGGATGGCATAAGGACGTAGTTCGTGGATATCTTCTAACTGCTGTGTGGCAACGTTCAGGAGGTACATATGGTCGCAGAGTGGTTGACGTTTCGCTGGCAGGTATAGAGCTGATGGACTTGGTGAAAGCAAGCTTGGTATTTAGAGATGTCGCCAACAGCAAATTTAGTTGTGTTCGTGCCTCTTCATGCTGGGTAAGCAACCGGCACAACAGGCTAACGAATGGTGGCCGGTGGACTCTGACTGCACGTGGTGATTAATACAAAACTCATGTTGTACTTTTGTAGCAAGCTTGTCCTTTATAGAAATGCATATGATTGAGCATGTTTATACTACTAGGGGGCGGTGTTACCGCCAATAACCTTGCTTGCTTGGGGGACACAACACATTTTTCGAGATTTGGGATCAGTTTTAATGACAAACGGAATGTCAATCTTGTACTTGAAATATAATTTGTCATTTAGGAAATGTGAAAACTTCAAATGTTGTACCAAATTAAATGTGGATTCAAACTTTACATATTGTTTTCACATTTAGATCAACATTTAGATCTAGACAAAATGTCAACAACCCTCCTAAAAGGGGGGTTATCTGTATTTTGACCAGGTTTAAATGTTGACCTAAATGTGAAGCAATATTTAATTTTTGAATTCACATATAATTTGGTACATTATTTGAAGCCTCAATTTTTCCTAAAATGGAAAATTATATTTCAAGTACAAGATTGACATTCTGTTTGTCATTAAAACTGGTCCCAAATCTCAAAAAATGTGTTGTGGGAGTTCCTTTTTGTGTGTCATTATTTGTGAAGCACAAAAAACAAGAAAAGGCTATGAAAGGGGTTAAAGGACACACACTTGTTAAGCAGAGAGTGATCGGCCATTAGCTCTTGCTTGATAACTGATATATAGTGTTATAAGGAAGGCATCTGATACCGAGATTGCAGGAGTCAAGTCGTGTGTATCAGGAAGCTGAGAGTGTGGGAATGGGTAGCACCAATTAGGCACGTATTTGTACATGTAGACGTTTTGCACACGAAGCCAACACCGGGTGACCTTGCTGCAAGCAAGGTGACTGGAAGTCGCTTGCAGTCAGAGCTGGTGATGGTTGCTTACATAAACAACTAGTGCACCAAACTACATGGTCCATCCACTATTTCCCCGAACGCCGTTGTCACACCCCTGTAGGAGGTTCAAGGCGTTGGGGCATTGGGTAACACCATGATGGCTCAGTGGGAACTTTGAATGCACTTGTCGCATGTAAAACATGCCGGACTCCACTGAGCAACGAGTTGTAGGGTGAGTTCCTGCCCCGATCAGTGAAATCTCAGATTTCAGGGCTGAGGGCTGACGTTTGTATGTGCTTGTAACTCCCGTTCAGTGTTCTCACACAGGCTGTAACATTATCTAGTGAGGCCAAGTGGCCAATCAGGTCTGCAAACCTTAAACACGAAGAAAAATTCCACAGCGTCGTGAGCGCTTAGTCCTTCCTCTTATCAGTGCCCTCGACATGAGGCTATGATGGTTGCCGTCTTCCTCTCCGAGTTGTATCTCTTCCATTTCCTGGTTCTTATCTGCGCTTGCCATCCTATTTCCTACAGTCGCCAACTCATCGCTGCAGATCTGTGGTACGTACCAGCAGCCGGATCATTGACTTTATGTTGAGATGCACCTTCGTTGCCTAGTAAGTGATGCGATTGATCAAAGTAAAGGAGTTCCTGGCTAGGGATAGGCAAATTCAGCAACAAGCCGGTGCTCGAAGAATTGAGATTTTCGCAGATGGTTGTGACGATACCACGACAAAATACTGTATATTATCGCATCGCTGGATCGAAGGGCAAGAGGTCAACTACGAGCAGATGAAGGAGTTCGCCAAATTCGACGAGGCAAAGGAAATACAATCCTGCCACGGCTATCAAAAGATCCTGAAAGCCTGCAATGTGGCAGATGGTCTTTTCGAATATCTTTGGGCTGATACGTGCTGCATTGACAAGCGGAACAGCTCAGAGCTGTCTGAAGCCATTAATTCCATGTTCCGTTGGTACAAGAACTCGACACGATGCTACACTTACCTTCACGACACTTCTGACTTTCCCACCGAACCTGACTTCACCACCTTTGGAAACTATAACGGCTGGCCAGAGTGGTTTTCACGGGGTTGGACACTGCAGGAATTGATAGCTCCGAGTGACCTCCAATTCTTTAACAAGCATTGGAAAGAAATCGGTGATAAGCGCAACAGGGCTACCAAGATAAAGGAGATCACAGGAGTTCCGCTGCGCGTCTTGATGAATGGATTGTCTTCCTACCGTCCCAGCTTCGCTGAGGTTATGTCTTGGGCTGCCGAGCGGAAGACGAAACTCGTCGAGGATGAAGCATACTCGCTGATTGGTCTATTAGACATCAACATGTCGATGTTATATGGAGAAGGAAAGAAAGCATTTCAGCGCCTCCAACTCGGGTTCATGCGAATGTCAAACGACCAGAGTATCTTTGCCTGGAGAGCCAATAACGCCGGGGATACTGAGGTAGCGGAGAGAACCGAGGGCGGAAATACCAGAGAGATGGGCTGGACCAGTGCCGTCCTGCCTGATGGCCCCATCGCATTTAGAAGATGCCGCGATGTTATTCAAATGGAACCAAAGGCATTCTACCGGTCGCTTTCAAGGGAGTGGGAGTCAGATGCGAATGCACTTGCTGCTGACGGAGAGTGCGAAGCATTGCCTGCATTCACTGTGACCAATCGCGGAATACGGATACCCCTTCCTCTTAGGCCTTATTATGGCTGTCCATCGGTCTTCCGGGTGGCGTTGGCATGCCGCAGGAAAAGCAATTTGACGCCACTGACCATTGATTTGGCAGCCTTTGGACCTATCCACTACAGATACTCCGGCGCGGATGGGCCCTTACAACCATTTTCCGGGAACCAGAGACTGCACCTCGCATATCGGGACGAGACTCCTCACGGCATCACATTCAAGCTTATTGAAACGACAGCCCTACATTGTTTCCGCCGCTGTCTTGTCTTTCCTTCCAAAATAGAATCTGAGGATGGTTCCCTCCATTTATCGAGCACCAATCCCCTTGCAATAGTGGTCTATGCTAATGCTTCCAATACCTCCTTTGCTATTGCATGCGGCTACTGCTTCGGCCAAGACTGGGTGCATGTCATTTGCGACGAGCCACGGTACAAGTCTCCCCCTGATGCCGAGCGGATTTATAAAAGAACATGGAATAGAGGTGCGGAGTATGCCCGCCTTATGGCCGAGGCATGTTCCAGTAAAACTGTGCAGCCTCACTATGTCAAACATGGACACCTCCTCGGCACTACCTGGGCTGTAAGAATTGCTTGTGGAGGATGGGAGAAATCGAGCGATCGAATCGTTACAGTTGATGTTGTCGAATTTCCAGGAGGTTGTTGCAAAACACTGACATGGGAGCCCATGTATGCGAGTACTCTTCACTTCTCATTTGCGGCATTAAAAACTTACTGACTCACTCTAGGATACCAAAAGTCTTATAGAGGCTGACATCCATTGTCTCATGAGAGAGACTTTGTGGTTCGGCGGTCGCCTTGATGGTCACCAAGTGGAGGGTACTCACGAAGTGTTTTCCCTTGCACCTACCCAACGGCAGATTAAAGTAAGTCTTGATACATATACTCTATTTCGCGAAGCCTAGTGGACATACTAGGTGGGTGACTATGGCGTCATCGCCAGCAATAACACAGGGAGTTTTGAATATCGAGGTAACATCTTCAGCGAACCGGAGGCATCCAACTTGAAGCTTGAGTATTCGCCTCTCAAATGCGTGGTCACGAGTAGGCTTGTACCGTACGGCACTCCGCTCCCACGCCCTTCGGAAAATACTGGGCTAGTTCTACACGAACCGAAAATTCTCTCATTCCTGGACCCTCGACGTGTCCTGGACTCGCTGAAGCAGTTGTCCACTCGGGTAAGAGACTACTCGTTGGTGACATCTGTAGTGCAATGTTCAGCATGTTCCCTCACCGACGACTTCAAAGCGCGGATCAGGGCGCAGGCAAGGCGATACCCCAAAATCTGGCAAGATTGTGAGTTCTCTGCGAGCATCAACTATTATTTCTTACCTCGAGTATCACGCACGGTGGCAGACGTCCGTAATGCCACAACTGACCCAGAAACGGCTACTCCATTATATACCGTTGCCACTCCCTGGGTTTGGTACGGGGGTGAGTTGAACAGAGATGTGACAAGTGAATACCAAAAGATCAGGTTAGTCTATTTAAGTTGCGTAGTGGCGCGATCGATGATACCATCCTTTGGCAATTGACATATAGGAAACACTTTAACGTCATCAAGAACTACCCGCCGGCACACCATAGGGAGGTCAGAAAGAAGGCGGTCGAGTTCTTCAAGGTTAAGTTTGGTATCAAGGATCTGGAACGCCTCGTGCGTGTTTTTGTGTCTGTTCATTTTTAGTGCGTGAAAAGTTGAGAAGCTCGTCAGGTAGGCAATATAACGTTCTTTGAACACCTAGCGTTGTTTTCAAGTAAGCACAAAGGGCCAATTACGGTTTGCTAAATTATCCATTATCTTGACGCACAACTATAGGGAACGTGTCGGGTTCATCAAGTGACGTGCTGAATCCCTTACGAGAACCCCGTGGTAAGGAATTGGTGATGGTATTGGTTGGAGCGATGAGGGGGGTCACGCACCGTCGGGGCGACAAGTGGCTCTCAGCAGTAAGGGACTTAGTGTGCGTGGTGCAGAAGATCACTAGCACCCTTGCCCTCGAGGAAAGTTCCTCGGTTATCATCATCAGGAGCTAATGTTTGCTTACCTTAGTGAATAGTTCCTTGGTGACATTTGTAACACTTTCCCCAGAGAAGAAGAAACACTTGACAGTTTGTGCATGGGTAACATTACGCGTGTCGTGTGCATGGCTGACAATACCTCAGTGCCAAAGGAAGAAATAACAACTATAATATTATTGACAGGCGAGTGTGTGCGCTACGGAGACTTTGTCGTGCAAAATGCTAAAGCTTTTTATGTATAGTATTCGGCCACTGGTGGAACAAGTGGAGGATTTGCATAAAAAGTATTACGCAACCGAAGATACTTCTGAGCAACTGGCGCTGGAGGAGGATATCGTTGGCAAGGTACAATGGTTTGGGTCATGCTGATTGCTTGACCGACAAACGTCTCTTGCAGATCTTGGAGATATTTCGTGATGGCATCTCTTTAGAAATCCAGCGCGTATTAGTGAAGGAAAGTTGGCTATTCCTCCTCTTTATTATTCTCTAACACGGAGTAGATTGTACATGAAATACTGTATCACGAGATGACAGATGGGTCCATGGATCTCCCTGAGAAAGAGGTCAGGTTTGAAGTACGTGCCTTGCCCGCATAGTGCATCATAGGCGACTCATCCATAACTACCATTATCCGTTCCAGTGCTTGAAAATCGCTGGTGAATTTTTCCGGGATGCATGTTTTGAGGTTCCGCACGATAGCATGGTCCATTTGCAACGGCGCGTGTCATCGTTTGATTCGCGTCATCACATGAAAACTCAGCTCTTTTGCATTTGTTGATCAGGCTCATGGCCAATGCGAGGGAAGGGGTGTCGATGTATGAACTCTACCGCAAGGCTGATGAAAGAAGAGGGGACGGAGGGATTGGCGATGTGTGACAACATTGTGTACAAGACACCCACTCTGGAGATATGAGACATGTTTGTGATGTTACTATGTGCTTGTTACCGGCAGTTATTTGCATAATATTCGCTGCCGGGTTGGTACATGAGGTGCCAGGTGGGTCGACTACCCCTAGGGAGTATGCCAGAAGTATGAGGGGTAAATAAGGGGGCTACTATATAAGGACTACTGTCCCCTCCTTTTTCCGAGAGACAAACCTGACATTTTGCCCTTAGTAACACGGATATCTGTCATATCGCACTACACATTGGTTTTAGCGTGCATTTAAGTACCAGATGTCGAATGGGGCAAAAACAAGTTGGCGTGGGTTCCAAGTAAGCTTACAGCCCTCGACCTAGTGACTTTATGCATGCCCTAACTGCTGTCATCTCCCACCCTCTCCCATCAGACCACCTAACCATATAATGGGCATTTCAGGCAGCAAAGAAAGGCTTACGACTTGGACTGAGTTTTGGGAGTGCCATGGAAAAAATGATGGAGAAGAAGGATCCAGAAAACAAAAGGGTCAAGCTCAAGAAGAAAAAGGTGCGCACGAAACTGAAGTAATAAAAGAAGGGGACAGCAAGCTCTCCAGAGACTCGGAGGTCGTTTTTCCTTTCCAATTTATCGTTTCCCAAGTGTGCAGACACTGGCGTACCATCGCACTAGAATCCCCCGCCCTCTGGACAAGGATCAAAGTCTCCTGCACGGACCAGCCACCTTTCGAAAGGGTGACTACCTTATTTGGAACGCAGCAAAAGTCTTCCACTGGACATTTGCATCGATCTCGAATCACTGGACTGCCGCCACTGTGAAAACGAGCCAACAGAGCTTTCCAAAGCTAATCTCGAAATACTCCTTGTTCCTCACGTTTCCAGGTGGCGCTCAATAGAGGTCCATGTCGAATACTATGGGCATATGTACGCATTACTGAAGGCGGTCTCGGACGCGTCCGTTCCTCCTGCATCCCAACTCCAAGTCCTCCAGTTGTATCATGACGAACAATCCGGTTACGAGATTTCTACGTTTCCCCGATCAGGATTATATGAGTACTTTCCGCTTTTCGGTGGTTTCGCACCGCGTCTCCACAACATCAGTCTGTCGGGCGTACACGTGGACTGGACCCAAGGTTGGCTTCAGTCTCCTAACTTGGTTGAACTCAAGCTTGCCCGCCACACGCTAGACGTTCGTCCCGATTGGCCCACCTTTGCTGCCGTGTTGCGTGCCACGGTGCCCACACTCGAAAAGCTGTGTCTCGACACGTCGGGTCCCTTTGGATCTCACGGTGAATGGACCGTTGAACATGGTTCCTAAACTAATCCAAGTTGCACTGTCGTGGTGCCCACCCTTTGGGGTCATTTCGCTGTTGCAGAATCTATGTCTACCCCCGCTCAAGGCTCTCACTCTCGATTTCGGTGATGAGGAATGTACCGATCTCTTCACATACTTAGTGGGACCTGATACCACAGCTATCCCTACCACCTCTTCCATGGAACAACCACGGAGTCTGCTTAGAGGCCTCGAATCTTTAAAAATCGCTGATTTACGATGCGACGAAGAAAGCATAGAGCAATTGTATAACGAGCTCGTGGATATCACGTCACTCAATCTTTCTATGCACCACCTCTCTTTTTCATTCTTCGAAAACCTCTACCCGCAACCGCCGCCGAAGTTAGAGGAGACTGGACCCTGTGATCCCACTGTGTCCTACCGGGTCCTCCTTCCCCGTCTGACGACACTCTTTTTTTCAAATGTGCCCGGTGACGATCTTCGACGTTTCGTGCATGAGTGCCAATGGGTTGGTGTGCCTTTGCGAATGGTATTTGTAGAAAAGAACACGGATGTCACCTTCGAGGAAGAAAGCTGGTTCAAAGAGAATCTGGAGAAGTTTGACTATTTTGAAGGAAGCGATGCTAAAGATGCACATGACGATTGGTCTGTCTCTTCGTCCTATGTGTCCACATATGCACGGGGTGTGTGGCAGAAGCAATACGATCTGGAGGGAAGTCCTGCATACTATGACATGGTTGAACGGGGTACGGAGTCAGAGTGAAGTCGTCTTTTTCTCAGAACCATGGACAGGAGCAATTCGAAGTCGATAGACACGTGTATTTAGTTACTGGATGAATAACTTCCCCTCCGCCCCTTCTCCATTACCACAATCAGACACGACAGTTGAAGCCGTATCGAATCGCTTTGTATGAAGAAGTGGAACGTTTCAGGGTCACATTAAGTACCTAGGGGTTGTTACGTAAGGAAAAAATGATATCGTTGACTGTTCGCTGTTACTACAGTCGACATCCATCCTATTGCGCTACGCATCGGTTAGAGCCTGGTTCTAGACGTCGAACGGGACAAGAAAAGTCACTCTTCCATGGGTTCCAAGTGAGCCTACAGCCCTTGATCTAATGGCCTTTCGCATACCCTAACCGGTATAACTTCCTGTCAGACAACCTGACCGTATAATGGACAGTACAGAGAACAGAGAAGTGGAAGGCCAG
This sequence comes from Pisolithus marmoratus, assembly GCA_024613145.1. Classification (NCBI taxonomy): domain Eukaryota; kingdom Fungi; phylum Basidiomycota; class Agaricomycetes; order Boletales; family Pisolithaceae; genus Pisolithus; species Pisolithus marmoratus. The sequence continues at coordinate 50,348 of JANFAE010000459.1, forward strand.
CGTTCGCAAAAGCTCCAAAATAACCCCTTAGTCCTTCCATCAGACGGTCCATGCCCCATAGACCGACTTCCACCTGAAATTCTGTCTCTCATTTTTGAACACGGGACTGCGGCATATAACCTTGAAGAAACGGATGAGGAAGGGCCTATGACTTGGAACGATTTTTTGGAGCATCATGGCGAGGATGATAGAGAAGAAGAACCCAGCGAACAAAAGAGTCAAGCTCAAGAAGAACAAGGCGAGCATGAAACTAAAGTAATAAGCGAGGAGGGATCCGATTCAGATTGCGGGCGCTCTGAATATGACAGTGAACTGCCCAGTGACTCGGAGGTCCTATCGTCTTTCCAAGTTATCGCCTCCCATGTGTGCAGACACTGGCGTACCGTCGCGCTAGAAACCCCCTCACTCTGGACAACGATCAAAGTCTCCGGCGGGGACCGGCCTCCTTTCGAAAGGGTGACTGCCTTCTTGGAACGTAGCAAAAGTCTTCCATTGGACATTTGCATCGATTCCGTATTTCCGGATGATCTCTCAGACGATGAAGACGAACCAGTAGAACTTTTTATAGATGACCTCGAGGTACTCTGTACTCTCTTGATTCCTCACGTTCCCAGATGGGGTTCGTTAGAAGTCCGTGTCGCATCTTACGAGCACATGTACAAATTCCTAAGGGCGGTCTCGGATCCATCTGTTCCCCCCGCTTCCCAACTCCGAGCTCTCCAGTTATACCATCATGACGAATCCGACAACGATATTTCTACGTTTCCCGAACCAGACTTCTCTGATCATTTTACGCTTTTCAGCGGTTCTGCGCCACGTCTCCGGAACCTCACTTTGTGGGGCGTACACGTCGACTGGACCCAGGGTTGGCTTCGATCTTCTAACCTGGTCGAACTCGAGCTGGCTTATCATACGCAAGACGTTCGTCCTGATTCATCAGCTTTTTCTGCTATGTTACGTGCCGCGGCGCCCACGCTCGAAAAACTGTGTCTTGAAATGTCGGGACCTTCCGGTGAATGGATTATCGAACCTGGTGCTCCTGAATGGAGCGTCGATGCAAATAATCCGATTTTACTTCCTAAACTAATCCAACTCGAGCTGGGGTTTAGCCCACCCTCGGAAGTCATTGCGCTGTTGCGGAAGCTATGTCTACCCTCGCTCAAGGCCCTCGCTCTCAATTTTGATAACGGGGACTATACCGATCTCGTTGCATACTTAGTGGGACCGTCATCTACGACTTCGGCTGTCACTGCCAATTCTTTGTCCAAGGAGCAACCACGCAATTTGCTTAGAGGACTCGAGGCTTTCAAAATCGCTGGTTTACCATGCAGTGAAGAAAGCGCAGGACAGATGTACAACGAACTCGTTAACCTCGAGTCGCTCACTCTATATATGCATCACCTCCCTTCCCCATTCTTCGGAAACCTCTACCCGCAACCATCGCCGAAGTTAGAGGAGACTGGACCCCGTGATCCCACCGTGTCCTACCGGGCCCCCCTTCCCCGTCTGACGACACTCTTTCTTTCAGATGTGTCAGGCAATGCTGTTCGACGTTTCGTGCATGAGCGACAATGGATCGGTATGCCTTTGCGAAGGGTATTTGTAGAAGAGGACACGTATGTCACCTCCGAGGAAGAAAGCTGGTTGAAAGAGAATTTGGAGAAGTTTGACTATTTTGAAGGGAGCGATGATGAAGATGATGATGAATACGGGTCTGTCTCTTCGTCATATGTGTCCTCAGTTGAAGAATGGGATGCGGACGACGATTCGTATGAGTCGGATTCAGAGTGATGCCTTTTCTTTTCTTTTCCTTGTCTCATTAGAACCGTGGACAGGTGTAGCACGAATTCGATAGAAATGTGTATTTAGTGGGTCCGTTAACTTGAGTATCGATTAGCAAACTAATCAAGGTACTCCACCGGCACCTTACCTTGAGAAGGATGAGATGATCGTGCAATCCTGATCGAAGTCAAAGAACAGGGCAACAATCGCGGTGTAGGCATGGAACGACGGGAGGCAGAACTAGCATGGTGATCGTCATACTTCGGGTGATATATGCACATTGAGAGCATCTCGAGGAAGCGAGTGTCCTCACTGCATCGTAGAAAAGGCTTCAGGCCTGCCACGGACGCTCAGGGGGAGAGACATTGCGTGCCAAAGAGCGAGCTGACGGATTGTCAACTCACGGACTGGAGATGATAGTAACGTCAACGGGGACGGATTTGGAGCGGGCGAGCCTCCAACGCACCTTCCCGATCGAGCTATGAGGGCGGATGATCGACCACAGCTCGAACATGAGAATAGATACCATCCGAAAGCTCCTGTATCGCAAACCCTAGTAGAAAATCAGCGACAGGTCGGAGTCCTTCCTGATGGGAGACTGAGAACGAACAGTTTGCTCCACAAGTGAGCTCCTGGTATTTGCTAAGTAAGGAAGCTACCTGGGTATCAAGTGAATCAAGGGTTTCTCGGGCCCATGTTTGCAGTGAATAGAAACAAGGGTAGGAGGAGAACACATACCACATATCATGGTATTTGTATGTATAATCTACGGGTGTAGGCAAGCGAACCTGGGTTACGTGAGGCTACGTAGTACGGTATCTGCCGAGACCTACATGACATTGGAGGAAGCATTACCTGGATATGTCTTCAGGAGGCCTGGAAGCCAGTCCAAGCACAGTCTCCTGAAGGTTTATGTATCTGAATGGGTTCGCACCAATGCCAGTTATTCACACCAAGTAGCCTTCTGATCATGTTAGTAGTTATGAATTGCAGTGAGACTTTCAGCAGTTTGGGACGGATCAATTTTCCAGCCGACTTACATGTCATAGGAACGATTCCGAGATGACATCCTGGCCCTCAATAAAGGTGTCGCAAAGCTATCTCGGCAGGATTGTCTGCTAGGTGGGATCGACTACACCATTGATTACAGGTGACGACGTTCTTGCAATCTTATTGTCATAGGTCAGCTGTGTATGGGTGGAAGGACCCATGTGATGTAGATGTTCACTGCAAACCTCAAGATAATCTGAAACGTCATTATGTGGTCCCCCGCCATGGAACTAGAATGGACTTCCTGTTATCGCTGACCTCGCCGCAACTGCAGAAAGCTCGGATGATGCGATACAAAGTGACGTGATTAAGCTCATCTACGTTATGTTCTATACTGCAGTCGTTTGTAAATCTAGCGTCAGTGAGTGATGTTGCGGACGTTAGTGTCCTTGGAGGTTACGCTTGGCTCTGGATCCTGCATTTCGGTGGCTGTATCCGGTCGCACAAGAATTGGACCTGCATCCGAACCTTCACCTTCCCCAACACCGGTGGCTGACCCGCATGACTCCTCAACCGAAACGCTGACACCTCCAACTTCCCCATTATCCCCTGTTGGCTCAGACGCGTCGCCCACAAGCTGGCCATTCTGACCATCCAAAACATCCCCTAAGCAATCAGCTGGACCCCATACGATTTTTCCCCGCCCAGAAAACGCTTCTTCAGCTTCCGCGCGCATAGTGGCGTCATGTCCCTCCCGAGCTAGCCTTCTCAAATATTCGATCTGGGGAGGTGCAGTGCGGAATGCGAGGGATCGCTTCAAGGAGTGCAATTCGTCGCCTTCGGTTCTGTCTTCATTTACATTTGTGTTGGAGGAAGCGGTTGATGGGCCCTCATCGGAAGACTTCCACATTGGATCACCGAAATGAATGTTATCCCAGTGCGCCACCATCTCCGACTGGGTCGTTACCCCGGTTGGGAAGTGCAGTGCAGTGAGTTGACGGCTTTGGCTCTGTGAGAGGTTACCTCGTATGTCTACTCCATCAGCGGCAGAATGCGAAATCACCCAGTGGATGAGCCCTGTGAGGGCGTCGGTCAGCTGTCACCAGCCAGATAATTGAATGGGTGGAGACATGTGGTGGATGAGTGCAGAGAACCGAACTTACATGGCTGATCAGACGCTACTGCCGTCGATCCACGCACAGGCACATCGTTGAGGTGGTTTTCTACCTTTACCTCGAGTTGGGTGATTGGGCACAGCTTGCCTTCAGATCCTTCCACACAACTGGCTGGTTCGACGAACACGACCATTTCATCGACATGATCCCGCTTGTCGAAAGTACACCTCACGCTCTACGCAAGAAGCGCATAATGTTCGTTATGCACGCGAAAAGATGAGGCACGACAGATACACACCTGCTGACCGTACACCCCAACGACTTCTTTCAGGATGCATTCGAGTAGGCGGAGACACTTATTAAACACACGTGATCCGTCTCCGGGACCGTACAAGCGGGCCTCCATCTCCTCGAGAGGAACGTACTGGAATCCGAATATTCGAGCTGTATTGTGGTATGCGACAAGGACACCGTCCATGTTTCCAATGCGAGCTTGAAAGCTGTCGAGTCGCCGTTAAAAAACAGAAAGGATCGTTCGGCAGAACGAGTACTTGCCTGTACTTTAGGAAAGCGCTACGGATGAGGTCGTAGTATTCTTTCTCGAAACTTTCCATCGCTCCAGTGAGCTTCTTAATTAGGTATCCCGAATTTTCCTGTGAGGTGAGGCCGACCCGATGTAAGCAATATAAAAAGAAAATAGGACTTATTGTGCACACCTCGTAGTTTAGTATGTCGAGTCGGATAGGAACCGCGGCCCGCGTTTTTATGTCAAACACGCCGGTGCCCGGTAACCGTGAGTCCACGCAGTCAAGTTGAGAGCGCATAACGAAGCTGTCAGACTACGCAAAGCAGTCAGCAGGACGTTCGCCTGTCAGTCCAAAAACAAACTCACCATGGCATAACGGTATGCTTCTTTCCGTGAATCATGGTCATCTAGCGGCTGGGGCGAAGAACGAAGGAGTTTCTTGAACTCTGGCTCGGGGAGGACGAGAAACTTTTCGAGCATTGTTCCCTGTCAGTGATACAAGCTGAGAAAAGACCGAAGAGGGACAAGAAGCTGCCCATACCATCCATGTCAAGACGTTTTTTTCGGCGATTACGTTAGCCTTGTCCGAGTCAATCGACCATACCCCGTCATTATAATTGAGGATCACCGACGTGGGCATGCGTTGACCAGGTGTGAACGTGGTCGACTATATCACGATACCGAGTTGATGTCAGCCTGACAACGGGGAAATAAGATAGGATGGGATCTGCTATGTACCTCGTGAGCGAATGCACGACTCAACGGACTGGTGTCGACTGCCCGATCGCCAGACACAAGAAAGTACACGTGACTTAAGAGACCCGTGAGAGAGGAAGTAGAGCCTACGAAGGGGCGGTTGTGTCGCTTGGCTAGAATGTGTAAGTCCTGTAGTGTAATGTTCAATTTAAAAGAAATTACAAAGTAGACTACATACGTTGTCCTGGGAGCTTCTCACGAAACCGGTGACGCGTTCAAAAGCAAAGTCGTTTACTTTGGGTATAGCTTCCAACCAGGGCGTGAAGTTGTACACTCGCGATCTCGGATCTTGCAACCAGTGTACTCCAGGACTATCCAATGATGTTACTGCATTTGTTTTCCAATTTAGTGAGAAAGAGAAAACGCACTTGAATAGAACACGACTAAGTCCGTGGGCCAGCTGAGCAATGGGTTTGTGCTCCGAAGGAGACTTGACATCTGTGCACAATTACATCAATGACAATACAAGGTCTGATCTCACTGACCTTGAAGATAGTTGGTTGACCCTTGGCTTCCAACGCGAGGCTCATCGTGAAGAAAACCTTCGGTCCGCCGTGAATATATTTGGGCTTGTATATGTGGTGGTAATCGGCGTTTGGCAGCTGTTGGTGCATGCTGTAGGGTTGCAGGAGGCGCCAGTCCTTCCGGTCTACCTCAGACACCCATATCATTATGTCACTAGTTGACATACCGTCACTTCCCCACCCAGTGGACCACTCCTCCGGTTTGAATCCACTGCCCTCTTGGTCGATAGAACCACCCCTCTCGAAGGTCGATGAAGCCTGCTCCGTGTCTCCTGTCATCCCGTGAGGATCACTTCGTCTCGGAGTAGATGTTACAGATTGAAACTTCGAATCAATCCGCGACCCGGCTTGGAGGTTCCGGAGCAGGGCAGAACGTAGCGCTTCCCGTCGTTGCATATGAAACCTGGCTACCTGATAAACCTTCGGTTTTCTCGACCGCCGCTTCTGTCTTTTTGCCTCTCCGCGCGGTTTGGTATGTGCACCGGGCGCCTTTGCCTTGTACGATTGCTTGATTTCGAATCCTGCGAGGGGCGGCGGGCTATGGGCACTAAGCCGCGTCATGAGACTGCCTCCAGGACATACTGAGGCAATTGTCCTCGAAGAAACTGTGGTGACAGAACGACAGATACTTCGGAATGCGTGCATAGGGCTGGGGTTCCGAAATGTTTGAACGACGCGCCACCGGGCGACCCTGCGAAGTGGAAAGCCATTCCCGAGAACCTTCATACGAAGCTTTCCTCCGACGCTGGACACAGTGAAAGCACGACCTCCCTATCGCACTGACTTTCGTATGCAGATACCAGGTCACCTTCCAAACTCTACTAAGTCAGTTTTTTTTTTTTTTTATTTTAAAAAAAAAAAAAACAAACCCGTCTAGTTGTTACCAAAAAACTGAACCCCACCGTTTAGTATACCGTCAACACGTGACTAGTCATGGTACATTATTACAAACGCGTATTACATGCACGTGATTATGATGCTCTGGTTAAACCATGTAGGACCGATCTACGCGTCTAGTAACTCAAGGTACGCAGTTCCCAGCACCGTAGCATCCTTGTTACGAATCTTGACTATCGCAGCAGATTGAGCTAATAAAACCGCTAGAACCGACTCCTGCCTGTGTAGCGTCAAATATTGAACAACGGAGATTGCACCCAAGGCAAAGCCTTCATCGGGCATGACATGGGAGAGACTTGATTTTCTACCGATTTCGGAGGTGGAGGTAAGTCAACACTGCACTGCCGTTTATGCGCCTGTTCTTAAGTAAGACTGTTATCTACGGAGACTTTCAATGGTACACAGGTAACCGTCGACACCCTCATCATTAGCGCAGAAAGTGAGTACATGATACCGAGTTACAACATGATGTTCCGTACACAATTATTTGTCTTCCCGGATCGAGTGTATGCTACAGCCTGCGGGTGACACCACTTTCCCGCATGCTTTGTGTCTGCCTCTATCTTCCGCGTTAAGAAGTACATTGCCCTGCAGCTCACTACTTCCTTCACCAGAAAACAAAAACATCAACATGTATGGCATCTATCCGACGACTCCTGTATAATATATGCATCACTTCCACGACGAAATGAAGCGCAAGCTTCGCAAATATTCAGTGATCGCAGCTAGTCCCAAGGGATCTTCGTGCCTTGCGTTCGAATCTCGTCTATTTTACGCGCCAGCGACAGTGACTGCACAGCTTAACCCTCACTCCATTCTAGGTTGCACCGTCGAGATGAGTAACATACTCCCCGGTACGACGTGATACCCCGATATTACTCCTACAAACACAGCTGAACACGTCATTTTGATGAGCGGTAACCGTATTACGACCTCTATTAGTACAGAACGTGCTGGTATCGCGCACCGTTCCCATTCTCCGAACTCATGGGCATAGTGAGGCCATGCACGAACTTTGTTGCGGTCAAGCACATCAAGAGGATGTAGGTGCGAGAGGAGCTGAACAACCATCGCGCGTGGGGAAAAGTTAAAGATTCGTTGGGAGTGGTATCGAGAGTGATAGGAGGCGACGGAGATGGAGAGGCGTGAGGATGCTGTTCCCGCACCATAGTATGCGGAGACGTATCAGGCGCAGCAGAGGGCATGATGTTTTCTGGCTTGGAGGTAACGGTTTTGGAATTCGAACTTACATAGGGGAGAATAAGCAATCTAATGTCTAAGCATTAATCTCACATTTCGAGGGAACGAATGCAAAGTCACCTATTATTACCTATATTACACTCATAATGGCGTGGCATTGGTCAAGGACATGTCTCGGGTGAAAGAATCATATCAATTTGCCAGTCACATACTCCTCTACAGACAGTTTGCTGCCTTGAACACAACAAAGATACACACAACACAGTTCACTACTCCTGAATGAGCTTTCTTAGCATATATAGTCACGGCGTCCAGTATAATCGGCAGGCCAAATCTCATACTCTTTGGCTTTCCCAGGATTTTCACCTGTAAGTGCCTCCTTCAAGAGATTCAGAGCAACCGACGCAGTTCCCCAAGAGGATTGGAAACCCATACCACAGTGCCTATCCGTCATCAGCAATACATGGTCTGCCAGAGGCCAGGTGACTTACCCGTAATTGTACACAACAGGAATTTTGGTCTGAGAACCAACGTCGGGCCATTCCATCCCCAACCTGATTCCGTTCTTCCTACCAGGCCGAAGACCACAGCCTTCCTCTACGATAAGAGGTCGAAGATCGTCTATGGTTGGCGTGCGCTCCGCCCGAATTCCCGGCGGTGCAAGTTCCGGGCACAGAGCGAGGCCTCCTTCCAATAAATAGTCTCTATCTTCCCCTCGGGGAACAGGGAACCTGCAACGAGATGATTCAAACATATACGTGCATGTCGAGGGGATATTTACCAGTTATCGACCACCCTGACCCCTCCCACCAGCACCTGAATATAAAAAAGTTACTTTGTCAGCTTCTGCCATGATGGCTCCAGAGAACGCTCGTACATCACCAGTGACTCTAGGCATCATATAGAAGTGTGATCCGTCTTCATGGATTACAGTTCTTCCGTACTTGACCCACGGTGCCTTCAGCACAACTGTCTGTCCGCGAACCGGATAGACCTCCTTGTCTTCGATGCCTCCGAGGAAGCGAGCTCCCAGGCCAACACAAGCAACAATACCATCGGGCTTCTGCGGTAATCCACTGATACCGCCATCCATGGCCTGGCTAATGTGTTGTAAGTGTGCCCGCACAATGTTACCTCTATTGGCTAAGAAACGGCCCAAGAGCCAGTTAAGGTAAACGGGTGGATACACGGTTAAGGTGGTGAAGGTCCAGCCTTGCGTCGTTCCGGGAACGAGTTCGGTGTTGGAAACAGATCTGAACTATGGCGGATATAGCATCATAGCCGTCAAGTAGTACTGCGAGTGACTCACTCCTGGCATGTGACCAAGCCACGCTGTAGGGTCCATGCCGTCAGATCTATATTGCGTAGAGTTGTGTCGGAAGAAACATCCTTCTGCGGGTCCACCAGGTTCTGAATCTCTCCACATGATTTCAAAGGCCTCCTTGTCCATCTCTGACACTGCAGTTAAATCTCAAGTGCCATATGTTGAAGAAAGAGGTCACCTCGCTGGCGCTCACTAGCATAAGCGCTGCTGATGTGGTGTGCACCCTGGCCGAATACATGAGTACTCGAAAGCAGTCGTTCATAGTGACTTACGGCCCAGTGGCTGGTGTAGCGTATTGTCTTTGGGTCGGTAGGGAACGTCTCGGCGACTATGGTCACTCGATAACCACCCTTTTCCTGGATTGCGATGGCAGTTGACAAGCCTACAACCCCTGCAAGCTGTCAGTGTTGGCACATGGATGATAGCTAGAGAGCGCGGGGAGAAATGACGAACCTGCGCCGATAACGATGATGTCCTTGGTCTCGTCGTTCTGTCGCTTGATCATTGTCGGGAAGTTAAGCGTGAGTGCAGCAAGGGAACGTCTTAAATATCCCTGCCTAAAGACACATGCATAAACTAAGTGCCGCCTCACCGCTATGAGACAATGGTGATCAACGTGGAGGCTCAACGCGAAGGCTCAACAAAAGATGGTAGCAATACGACACCTAATGCGCAGTGAAGCGGCTCGTACCAAACTGAATGTCTCTCGCCGTGATACGGCGAGGGCCAGTGATCGACGTGGAGGCGAGTGTGCTTGCCAACAGGAGATTGCAAAACCTAGATGATATTCTTACCATCTATGAGGCAATCTGACGCTATGTCGGACGTACATGCGTAAAACGAATGCCCGCTCGCCATTATGAAAAGCGGGGAGGCGATAAACGTGGAGGCGAGTGTACATACCAAGAGGAGATTGCAACAATACGACACCTATTTCACAATGAAGATCTTCTCTAAACGATCCGACTCGATGGGCGCAAAAGGACCTTGAAGTGCCATCGAAAAGAGTAACAGACAGAGTGGTGGCCCATCCTATACCCGTCACAAAGAGCGCGGGACAGTCCGGGAGAGAACGCGTATACCATTCAGATGAGGACTAATTGATAATTGGGAAATTGGAAAGAGGCTGCTCATACAAATTCGATGAGGACCAATTGACCATTAAGAGATGGGAAGAAGTGCGCCGTGTGGAGGCTCTGGAATGACTGTTTCCTCGGGCACGGCAGCGGGGAAGCACACCTAGGCCACCGCGGGGTCCACACGGCATTTTCAGTGTTGATTGTAGTTAACCAGATAGTATGACCACAATAGCACGAACCACTTCGTGTTGTTCAAGCTGAGGTTCAAGCTAAATTTCGACGCCGCGGTGAGGTTAGCTCTCGCGGGGTGAAACTAAAATTGACGCTTGTTTGGTAATAATGTAATGCATCCTCCTAGGTCAGAAATGGTCACATTTTGGCTTGTATTGAATCTGTTGTGCCCATAAGCAGATAACGAAACATCCGACATCATCCAAACGATTGTCCAGAAACCGTTCTGGTGTGCGTTGCGTTATTACCTAGCACTGAGTCCAGACAGCCGCGTGTAGGAGTTCCAGCGGCCATGGAGACCAAACTGGCAGTACTATGCCTGGCCCTTCGAGGACCACTATAAACTTCGATTGTGGTCTTTTTTCATCTCGCTTCACTGGGGATGGCTGAACCGCCATTTAGCCATGGAGGGCTTATCGGCTACGTTGGATGTCGAGAGGTTCACACAAGTGAGGTGGTCTTGAACAAAACGTAGTAACCATCTCACTCATTTCTACATAGGCACGCGCGTATGAGGTTGATGCGATGGAGAAGGCGATTAAATCAGCCAAGTAGCCCAGACAGCTCGATATATCGCCCATGGCAAACACTTCCCCGACACCTCAGGCGTCGTGCTGCTAGCCATAACGTTCAAAAGAGGTGCGAGGCTAGATTGTGGTGTTACCCTTCCACAAGCCCTGCCACAATCATACGCGGTTCAGAGACCTCCATACGCTCCTATGGATGCCCCGGCAGAGAAGTTGACATACCGGATCCACCTGGCCCTCGAATCCAAGACTCTGCACTATAGAACAAGCTGTCAACACGAAAACACACTGTTATGACCATGGAACTCAAGTTGTCGCGTACACGAAGGTACAGTCAGGCACGACAGGGAAATCGGCTACTCCCTGTACGCAGGCGCGGACTCGGGACACCGCCCGACCTACCGTACTGGAGCGCCCGGCCACCTGAGGATGGTACTGAGCAAAAGATGCGGCACTGACTGACACGACTGGTCAGCATTCCAATCCGTGCGTGAAACGCCGAAACGGCTTACCTGCGCCACCCGAGCCACCTCCGGACTACATCAAGCACTTCCCTAGATCTGCAAGGACCGTCGTCGACATGGACGAGTCAAAACAAACACTGAAGGCATCAAGGACGCTCATACGACATAAAATGCCTACCATATACATGTCATCTACATTCGGCCACCTGGACCCGTCCCGACACTGACAGAACCACGCGGAATCGTTTCAGGGTGGTAGGCATTCTCTATAACGAGGTCAGGAGAGCCAGCAGCACCCATTCTTTAACATCTACGCGTCTAGTAACTCGATGTACGCAGCTCGCGATACTGTTGCATCCCTGTTACGAGTTTTGACTATCACAACGGGTTGAGCTAGCCTGTGAAAACCATTAGACCCAGACACCAACACACGAATAATTACCCACCGCTGCGCCTGCCCGCGAAGTGTCAAATATTGAGTAATGGAGATCGCACCCAGCGAAGCCTTCATCGCGTAATAGGCTAGCGATGTCTCCAGTAGTAATATACCCTCCTACGCTGGCTGGATATCCCCAAGCTGCAGTTTCAAGAATTCAGTGATATAAGTTTGTGAATAGACCAGCACGTCGTCACCCTCGAGCTTCTAAGTCACCACTCGCACTAGTAATGGATTATATCTAAACCTTATTCGACTCTAATTTCGTTCTAGGTTGCACCGTCGACATCAAGTAACATGTTCCCTGGTACGAAGTTCCACCCTGTGATGCCCATTTACTCCTACGAACGCGGCTGAAAACGTCACTTTGATGAACGGTAGTCTGTTACGACCTCATTATTAGTACACAAAGTGCTGCAAGGAAGTTTGACAAACGTGTCGCAATCACTCAGATCGTGCACCGTTCTATTCACAGAACTCATCGACATATTAGTGGGGCCATACACGAACATTGGGAGACCTGAGGATGTTGTTCCCGCGGCAGGTGTTGCAGAGACTAAGGAGAAGGCCGTGATGCCCAGTGAAATTTGATGGGTGGAGCGTTTTCTCATTTGTAGGTAATGGTTTTGGAATTCGAACCTACATAGGGGAGTGAAGGTAATCTGATATTTAAGCGCTAATCTCATATTTCGAGGGGACGAATGCGACGTCACCTATTATTACCTGTATTATATACATGGACAAGATGGATAATGGCATGTGGTAAATAAATAAATAAAATACAATGTCCAGATGATCTGCTACCATCTCTGACGCTATGTCGGGAGCACTGTCTAGAAGAGAGGTAGTGATCAACATGGAGGCGAGTGTGCATTCCAAGAGGAGATTGCAAAAATACGACACCTGTTGCACAGTAGAGATCTTCTTACCATCTCTGAACGATCCCACGCCTTGGGCGGAAAAAATCCGTGAACCTTGAAGCCCAGTGAAAACTGGTTATAACGTGGTGTGACCCTGGCTGCCGAGATATGAAACCAATATGAAAAATATGACGTGTTCGATAATGTTTATGACGCTTTCCTTTTTTGGGCTGTGCTACGTAGTGATATGTTCTGCAATCTATAGCATTGACTATGTCCTCAGCGCAGCGCAACTGCACAGCGCAAGCACGCACAGTACGCTCCCTACGCACAGCTACACAGTACGTAACGCAGCCTTACGCTCTTCTCCTCGACCTTCATGGCTTCGAACGCGGACCAACATGAATCTACGACGCGTTACATATGCACCTGCAGCAAGTACAACTTCGGCCGGCCTCATACAGTCTCCAAGGCGACTTTTTACCGCCATGTCAATGAGGCGGACACTGAGGAAGAGAGAGCATGCTTACGATCCAAAGCTCGCGAAGGACTTGACCTGGGAAAACGATCCGGGGCTCAGAGTCGCCGCGCAGCTGTTCTTCAGGCCATGGCAAAAAGGCGCCTTGAAATGGTCGATGATGCCCAGCAGCATGTTCGGCGTCGGAAGCGTACTCGTAGCCCAGATATTGTGAGTTACTTTCTTTTCATGATGTCGTATCAACATTATCATAGGATATACCCACGCATGAGCCAGATCTGCCCGAGACAGACCACGGTCCGCTGGATGACGAGGTATGTTACCCGTGCTTAACATTTTAACTGTCCACAATGATTTTGTCGACAGGAGGTGCCTCCAACACCTGATCTTAGTGGGCCAGTCAACGAGGTAAGCACTTACAGCACTTACAGGCATCTTCTCAGTATGCACTGACACCAAACATCTTTATAGGACGCGTTTCCTTTCATCCAGGACCGTTCAGATGCAGAAATCGACACCCAACTCAACGAGGTAAGTAGCCATGGCTCATTTCTGGCGTTCCCAACCACTGACGCTAATTCTTTTTACAGAACTTTTCTCCGCACGTCCACGATGCACCCGATGCAGTCCGACATCCTCCAGATGATGAGGTATGTCGACATCTATTTCCAGGCATGTCCATTGATCTGGATCCACGTCATAGCAAACCCCCATATCTATTCCAGAGCAAGCTAATCTCCCGCACACCCCCACTATACGGCACCAGCGCAGAACATGCCCTGTCGTTGATATAGAGGCCCTCGCAGCAACCGCCACCCTTCCGTCTATGAAACAGACCATGTGCTTTATCAAAAGCCTCAAGCATGCGTCTCTGGATGATCAGGTCTCCAAGCTCAGTGAAGAATCCCTCGAGAGGTTACGAAATCCCCAGAGCCAACCGATGTCCATTGAGAGCGTGGGCACACGTTACTCTATCGCTACCTACCTAGCCCTTGAAAACGCATCTCAAATTGCGTACAATCGTGTCTGTCAAGCAGCCCGCCGCAGCTTTTCTGGCTCCCCAGGTGCAGATGACATTTTAAGTTTTCACGCTGTCGAAAAGCTTATCGCATCCTACACTGGCGTTGTATCTGTCGAACATGACATGTGTCGCAATACTTGTATTGCGTACACTGGTCCATTCTCCCAACTCGACGCTTGTCCTGTGTGTAGCACCTCCCGCTGGAAGGAGGAAAGGTTGCAAGGCACTCGTGGGCGATCCAAAGTGCCAGCCCAAACATTCACCACAATTCCGATTGGGCCTCAGCTGCAGGCTTTGTATCGGAACAGAGACAGTGCCGAGGACATGGATTACTTATGCAGACGCACCGAAGAAGTCCTTCAGCAGATACAAGAAACAGGAAGCATCTCCATTGTCGACGACGTTGCCATGGGCTGGGACTACCTCGGTGCTGTTCTTGATGGCGATATCAAGCCCAATGACATCGTTCTCATGGTTTCTCTCGATGGAGCACAGCTGTATGATAGCAAGGAGTCCGACTGCTGGATCTACATATGGATCGTTGTCAACCTACCTCCGGACAAGTGGTATCGCAAGCTTCACGTTCGACCAGGAGGTTTTATCCCTGGGCCGAATAAACCCAAGCATCTCGACTCCTTCTTATTCCCAGGTCTACACCACTTGTCCGCTCTTCAAGCTGAAGGGCTCCCCATCTGGAATGCCCGCACGGAAACACACTATTTATCCAACCTCTATCTCTTATTCACGACTGCAGACGGTCCTGGTCTCGTCTATTGGAGTGGCATGGTGGGTCACAGTGGCAAGAACGGTTGTCGCATGTATTGCGGCGTTCTCAGCAGACGTAAGACCCAGGGCAAACATTATTACCCCGCTCTACTCAAACCTCGTGACCGCTGTGTCAGTGGGAGCGACCATCCTGACGTCGACGTCTTCAATCTCCCACTTGGTGGCTGCGCTGATTATATTAACAACCTCAAGATTATCGTTGCCGTGCGCAATCAAACTCAATGGGACAAAAAGAAGACTGAAACGGGCCTAACGAAACCTCCCCTCCTTCTGGCGCTACGCCCAGATCGATGTCTCGGCGTTCCCCTCTGCATAACCATGGATATCATGCATCTTGCTGGTAATATTAGCGACCTTCTTATCTCCCTTTGGCGTGGTACCATTGATCATGGTAATGGTGATGACCCAGAGCGATGGCCGTGGGCAGTCCTTGCTGACGAAGAAGTATGGCGTGCTCATGGAGATGCTGTTGAGCATGCCGGATTTCATCTCCCTGGTTCTTACGATCGCAAGCCGCACAACATCGCCGAGAAGATCAACACCCAGTACAAGACCTGGGAGTTCCAGCTATACACATTTGCGCTCGCCCCGATCCTACTCTATTCCATCCTACCCGCAAAATATTGGGAAAACTACTGTAAGCTTGTCCGCGGTTTTCAAATTATGTGCCAATGCGCGTTAACAAAGGACGAGCTCGTTGATGCTCATGCTCTACTGTGCAGCTGGGAGCGTGAATTTGAGCAGATATACTACAAACTTCTCGAGTCCCGTATTCATTTCGTGCGCCCTTGCGTTCATCAAGTCATTCACCTCGCCTCTGAGGCCGTTCACAAAGGACCTCCTATTTGCTATGCCCAGTGGACTATGGAGCGCACAATCGGAAATCTTGGCGAGCAAATCCGACAGCCCTCGAAACCATTCACAAATTTAGCTCGTGAGGGTGTCAGGCGTTGTCAGGTGAACTCCCTGCTTTCTGTCATGCCTGAGCTCGATGACTCGGCAAACGGACTTCCTTTCGGTTCCATCGATCTTAATGACGGGTATGTTTTACTTCGCAAGCGTGCCAAGAATTCCATAATTCCCCGCGGCAATGAAGCTGTCGCCATATCTCTATTCCTTGGCCCTGGGCGTGTCGTACCGCGCATCAAGAAGTGGGCCCGGTTGCGCCTACCGAACGGACAAATTGCACGATCTGCTTGGAGAGAAATGCTTCGTGCACCAGAGCAAATCCGTGTTTCACGCAATGTAAAGGTCGGTCGGTTCACATTGCGAACATTTTAATAAGGCTAAATATACATTATGAAGTTTCTTAACGATGGAGACACTCGATGCGGAGAGGTGCAATATTTTACAAGACTGGCGACTACGGCAGATGACGGGAGCTGGGAGTACATCGATGTTGCTATCATCCGCAACTATTCGCCGCCCGACGACGATCTACTTCGCCTTTCAAGTCACGTCGTTTTGGCTTCACGTTTACTTGACACAATTTCAGTAATCCGTGTCAAACAAATTGTTGGGGTTGTCGCGATGATCCCTCGGCGTATGGTGTTACCATCGGGTATCGATGGAGACGTATATTGTATGATGGAACGCCCAGGTTTTGATGTGTCTACGTGGGGCGTACCGTACAACGTGTACTGTGACAGGGAGTATGATGACGACGGTGACGACGTCGAGTAGAGTCATACATTTACCACTTTACTTGCAATACATTTCAATTGTTCGAAGCGGATTACATTGAGCGACAGACAACTGGGATTACAGACAGGATACAGAACGGTATCAAAACATTCAATACGAGCATGCTGCAAATGGTATCAAGAAATTAAACTAGCCTGCGGCGTTTTGTCTCTCTCTCGAGCCTATCCTCATACTTCTCCGTTGCTTCCCTCCTGCGCGAGATTTCGATGGGAAGAATCGAGGGGTCGAAAGAACGAAGATAGTATTTCCAAGGTTCGGATGGCACGTCGTCCTTGGCTTGCGGATTCCCAGCGCTCCAGGCAAGGAAAGTGCAGGGAAAGAGAGTTAGACGAGTAGTCTGCCTGCGAACGCATGATCGGATTCGATGGAATTTTTGTTTAAGTGTACTTACAGCCTGCTTTCACAATCGGCTGAATCCTCCGACTTGATGCTAGGACACTCACTAGGTTCTTCGAGCTTCGAAGCGGTTTCCTCAAGGGACAAAGTAATCTCCTCCGACTTGACCGGTTCCCTGTTTTCGAATGAGACGTTTTCAACCTGCACAGGTTGCGCATATGGTTCCTTGACTTCACCCCAGCCATGCTTGTGAAATTCGGGGTGTTTGACGCGCAATACAATCCTCTAGAATGTTGGGTATGACTAGGGAAGTCAGAAGCGAGATTAGAGAAAACTTACTTTTGTGCCGGGTGAAGATATGTTCAAAGAAAACGTATACGCGTCCCAGTCGGAAGAAAACCCTTCGACGTCGACGAGGACAACGTCATCGACCATAGTAATGGTCGGAGCGGGAGCAAAAGCGAGACTAGTCGGTGTCGGCATTTGTTACGACAGGAAGTGGCAGCGTGTGTTCAATTAACGGTAGTAATAGGGTCGTAAGGAAGAGCCTAATATCTAAGGCATGGGAAATTTACCTTAGCCAAATTTCTTCTTTGTCCGCCCACCTCCCCATAGGATGTATCCGATCGGCACCAGCGACTCCCACTTCAGTTTCAACGGTAGCTCGTTACTGTCGCCTCCAGTATCTGATATATTGCTTTCACCAACAAACGATCGTGTTGAAGACCCATTGGCCTTACCCCCTTTACAGAATACTGGCCCGGGTCTCCTATCCTCTCAGCAGCAGTCGTTCACGCCGTACGTGCGCCAGAACTCGACTAACCATGTAAATGTAAGTAAAATGGATCTAATCTGAGTCATTAACGCTTCTCTAGGCCGCATATATGCAGGATTCCCAAGTCGCACACCTGCAAGACCGTTGCAACACCCTCGAACGCCATTTGGTCAAGGTAACGTCAGAACGTGATACAATCAAGTAAGTATTCTTACTTCCTATACGATATTCTACTAACTTCAATCCTGTAGAAATCTCTTTGACCAGCTCACGAACGCAGTCAGATCCATGATGCATAACCTGCTATTTGAGACTTGCTCGCCGTTACAAGCGCTTACGATTACAGACGAGAAACCTCCGACACGCGAGTCGCATCCGAGTGTGCGATTTTGGACCAAGAAAAATTTTGATGACTGGCTTGACTCTGCCGAGGCCCAGGGGAGCGACCGTGGAATATATGCGTACCTTGAAGATGCAAACGGCGACGTTCCTTCAATGGAAACACTCAGCAATATGCGAAAGGCTCTATGTGGGGCGTGGAGAGAACTCGGCCAGCGCAATATGGCCCCGGAAACCTGGGGCAAGGCGAGCACGAGTGCACGGCAATTCGTCCGGTCAACCATGGAAACTGCTTTCCCGCTTTTCAAGTTTGCAGAAAATGGTTGGAAGCTAGAGTATATTTGTACGAGAGCATACCCAGCATGGAGCAAACGGTATTTGGACGAAAATGGGAACCTGAAGAGGGGAACGTGCGATGCTATCAAAGAGGAAGCGCTTGACGATGCTGATGAAGATTTTCAGGACCACAAGCTTAGCGGCAAGAAACGGAAAGCTGATACCAAAATGGAAGGGTCACGCAACAAGAAAGCAAAAGGTGAGATGCATTACAATAACTTTTACTGATAGGTTGAGCTGTTCCAGTGCCATCTGTGGCAGCAGCTGACTCTCCGGAGGTCGCTGCTTCCGGTGGTGGGCAGTCTGCTACGCCATCTGAAGATACCACAGCGATGCAATCGAACGTGCAACAGGCTTTTACAGCCCCTTCCAATAAGGAGAACATGCCAGTTGCATCGGATGTTACCCAGCCCGCCGTTTCATATGACCCAATGTAAGTCTCTAATTAACGGTCTGACTTTCGTTCACTCGCAAAGGTCCTTACTGGCTTCCGCCGCAGCAAAAGTCAAGATTACACCCCTGCCGCCTGTCCCGGAGCCCCCCGTCAAAAGCGATCCAATGCCATTCCGTGTCTCTGAAGGCGAGACCCCGATGGATAAGAAATCAAAGTTTCGGCCATCGGGTACAAAGAACGGACGGTCAGTACAGACGCAATACATATTTTAGTTGCTAACATACTCACTAGAAACCTGTGCATCATGCGATGGCTGAAGCAAGTCAATGCGAATGGCCAAAAAGAGGAGTTCCGTGCCTACTACGATAAGACATTGACTGTGACTCAGCGGGAGGATTATGACAACGAAGCTAAGCAGCTCGTAAGTGATATGTAAGCCCGAAAACTTTACTTATGCATCATCAGGTCAAAGACAATGGCTGGGTTAAGGCCGTTATCGAGAACGGCAAGCTCTATTAGACGATTCTCCATACCCACGTTTGATACCAACTGCAAGATCGTAACGCTTTCGTACCCATCGTCTGTCCGCATCGTCTGTCTGCATCACCTGTCCGCATCGCCTGTCCATCGCATATCGTTGACTCGCATTACCCATCCGCATCGCATTCATTCCGCATCGTCGCATCTTCCCCTTGCAACGTGAACCCTTTGCACCCGAATTGCTCGGATTATCCACTTCCATCGCATCGTACCGTCTGTTGCCAACGTCGCATGTAATTATGGTGTCCCATCTGGGAGATTCCTGTATTGCATAGAGTACTACTGCGTAATATATGGTCGTTTTGTCGCATATTCATGCAGTGCGCGTGGCTAATAATGAATATGCGAATATATGAGCGGATATGACTTGGTGATACCAGGTCATATGGAGTCACATATGAGCATATTGCGCTAACATAGAAATGGGGCACTGGGATGTGTCCTGGTATGCGCTAATATGACTATGCAGGAAAAGTCTTCTGGTGTGTTATGGGGTCATACTGGTGCATATTACATTGGTCTCATTTTACTACGGAATTCCAACCCGGTATGACCCTGTCCTACTTCCCTAGTTGGGTCATATCTCGTCAGCTAGGGTCACACCACGTTATAACCAGTTTTCACTGGGCTTCAATAGTGGACAAAGGATGCTCCCGCGGAGGGACTTCAGGGTCTACCTCGTCGTAAAGCGGTTGATATGACCGAACATCCAGTGAGTCTGGTGTTTCGTGTGAGCACCGCGATCCATTGAAGGCTGGCTGTCAACATCGCTGGAAGACACGTCGTAAGAAAACCTCTGTCTCTTACGGCTGCTAGATTCAAGGTCTGTCTGACCTGTGATTGTACTTTCGAGTGGCAGCCAAACCATAGAAAACAGTAAACAACTAGTAGCGGCCTCTTCCAGTGGGTGACTCCTATCCTTAGGCATGATCAAACGAGGAAGATGGAGAAAAAAAATTGATAACTCATGATCATAGAATGACTATTACTTGGAAATGTACTTGTTAAGATACAGGATTCTATACAGCCCTCGTTCACTGTTCAAGAAGATCCCGCCGTATAAACACGTCCCCAGGCAATCTCCTGGAACCTACAGGAGACATTATAAACGTGACAGCGTTCAAAGTCTGGTGTTACTTACTGGTCGTACAACGACAATGCACCTGCAGCTGCGACACCTCGCAAGATGTTCGCGCCAGCACCATCTGAGGCATATGCGTCAATAACGACCTTTGCATAGTACATGCTTCACAAAACATACTAAAAAGTGCTTTTGCGCCTTCTTTCGCAACGATTTGTCTTCCAGCGTCAATAAATGACTTGTAGTGAACCTGAATACGAAAAAAGAGAGATCGGAAGTTAGCAAGTAAGTCGAAGGTATTCGACGAGATGCAAACCTTCTCTCCGCTTGTCATCATCATCCGACGTCTAATGGTGTCCATAGGGTAGGAAGCCAAGGCTGCTCCCTGAGTAATCGTTCAAGCAGTCTTACTATTGAGGCCAACCAACACACCAACCGTTGTACACATCCAGCCCACTGCAAAAGACGCCAAAAAGTTGCCTTTCAGAGGACCGACGAGTACAGTGTCTTTGACTGTATCATAGCCACCGAAACTTGTGCGCTACATCTCAGTAGGCAATGCACGCAGGGAATGAACTTACTAAAGACCACGGTAAACGATGACACCGAGAACACTGGGAACGAATCCTCGATACAGTCCCACGACACCATCAGAACGTAGGGTTTGTCGGTATACATCTATGAGGCCTGTGTATTGACGTTCTCCTGCCTTCCCAGCATTTTTGAGGTCAGCGGAGAGTCGAGTTCTAGCGCTGGAGAGAATGTTGGCACCATTGAAGACGTCCAAATCAAAGGCAAGTTCAAAAAAAAACATACTAGTCTAAAGAATAAACGAAGAGCGAGCCTGTTGCTCCTGCAGCGGCGCCGCTGGCAACATTCCCTATATAGGATGACCGATGACATCAAATACACTGACTTTAGTGTTTTATTACGAGACTCACCAAAGATCCACATCCCGAATCCATCAGACTTCTTGTATCCGAGTCTCCGTTTGAATTCATCCTTGAATGCGAAGTTCAAAGCCTGAGTGGGGAAGTACCTGATTACATTGGTACCATTTCCTCTCCAGACTACACAGCCGAGTGGAATGAAGTTGTGAGAGTGGAATTAAAACTATTACGTACAGCTAGCTAGGCCTTCTTCTGCGTAAGTTCTCTTGAAGCAGTGTAGGATACCATTATAAGGAGAGTCTAAGCGGCCGGCCGCTATCATTGCGCCCTGGTTCTGCATAAGTAACTTGACGCGCTCGATAGGGGCTGCCGCTGTCTTTGAAATAGCAGCGGCGACCCCGCCCATCAGGAAGTCGGCTGCATAGAAATTCAGAAAAAGACACCGAATCACGAAAGTAGTAGACTCACCAATGAAAGTATTGGACTGTGTCGAAGATTTCTGGCCGGACATGGATAACGAAGTAGTCAATCAGTTGGTAACTGAGGGGGGAGTTAGTGAATGTGAGTATTGTCGAACCACCACCCCACTTATTAATACGTAGGGTCACAGGCCATAGGGAATTGTCGGAATCGCATGGAGGAACACAGCCGTCAACGAGCAGACTGCAGTGCGATGTATGGGACACCTTTTCTGGTTATGAGTGGCGTCTGGAGACTGGATGCTGATTCATGTCGGCTGAAAGCTGTGGTCTTGCACGGAGCGCTAAGGAAGAAGGTGGTACCGATCAGTACCGTGCTGATCCGAGCACCACCGTGATCAGCATCATGTACCATGGCCGAATTACGCTTATATGCGCAGCTGCGCTTGCAGCGTTTTTCGAGTCGCATGCATCCTTATGCAACTGGGCAAAATGCTCTTGAAGCGCTAAAACACCCACTGCAAGCCTATGCGAGCCACTTTAGGCTAAGCCCATGTTCGGGCACCTGGTGGATGAACTCAGTGGAAATCACCAGCAAAGTTACATTGAACCTGCAGACAATGAATGTGTGTTTTCAGTGATGAGAATTCTTGTTGGTATCGCAAAGAAGATACCGGCACTCCGTGCAAGAGGCTCAAAGGTACATAGTTGAATGTTCTCCATCATAGTAGACTATTCTAGAATAATGTATAAAAGCTCGAGCCGATATGGCGAGGGACAGTAATCAATATCTAATCTCGACTACATGGTCGAGCTCATATCCAACAATTCTCCTGAACTGTTCACGAACATTGGAGCGAAGACGCCTACTCGCTATGAAGACTCGCTGACCTTTGGTGACCAGGCTGTACCTATCCCATAGGGTGTGTACAGTATGTTCGCAATCGTCGCAAGGACAGAAGACCAGGATTTCGTCAACCCAGCTGGCGATGCCAGAACGCACAATACTGTAGCAAATGCGAGTATTGTAGCCCCAGTACTGGTCGGCGACGTGTCTTGCTCTCGTCCTTGCGCATTCTGGTAGAGAGCAAGAGCTCGTTCTTCACAACCTCCGATTTATCTGAAGAAACCATCATCTTCCGAATCCCTATTGGGGACTGATCGGGAGATTGGTTATGGGATCGAACAGTGGAAAGTTTCCCATGCCAGCATTGAGTCGCACCACGAAGTATCTCAGTGATTTCAACCGTCTCGAACCACAGACCCAAGTACTTGCGGATGCCTATGTACCTCTACAACGGATTCAATAGTAAGGCTAACACGGGTGTATTTATAAAAACTTGGATTCCTCTTTCGTTTATGCAGCTTGGGCGGTATGGATGATGCATGTACATAAGTGTACGTGAGATGGGGAAAACATTGCCTATGCCTCTGTTGTGCGGTTTGTAGAGGACTGTACATTTCCATGACCAGGGCCCAACATGTGAGGTGTGGTTCCCTACGTCGAGTTGGTTTCATCAGCGTTCTGATGCTACATAATATGTAGTCTCGAAGACGTGCTTCCGGTGGGATGCACATGGACCGATTTCCGCACTGAGGGAAACGGTCACCGCAGGGTTATCGGTACCGCACAGATATTCGGCGGGTTTCATGAGTTTACTTGGGCTCCTCTTTTACAGGTGTCGGTTGCATCGCTCCCTCAACATCTGGGGATCCTCTTCTAAGACTCCTTTGGTAGCCAAAGTCATGGGGTAAACCAACTCGAGCAAGACACAACGCTAGAGCCTGCTTTGTCGTGATGCCACGCATATCTTGCGCGTCCACACTTGCTTGGGGTGGTGTGAAACCCGATTGTAGTCCTCGCAAGATATGACTTGGTGTCAGGACAAACGGAACCTTTTTCGTCCTAGCCGGTCGACTGCCTTTGCCAGTAGTTACCGGAGCATTGGTACTGGTCACGACGAGTAGATCGCATTTTGCGACATCCAGAGCGGGACGAATGAGAGAGGATATGAAGGGTTTCAGTACTGCGGCCAATAAAGCAGAGGGCGCGAGAGTTTGCTCCACGACCTCTTTCGACGCTATGAAACCTCGGTTGGAAAATTCGCACGGAAAGTGGGAAAGGTGGATTTCCCCAACACTTTTGTGAATCGCGAGAATAAGCTTCGGGGGTGAGAGGGTTATTAAGTCGTGTGGAGAATACTGGAAAGCAGGTAGCATATATGGGGTCACATTGCTACCCTGCACTACATTTTCAATGCTGGCGGGTGACGGTGGACCATAGAGGGCCCGCTCGAGCTCGGCTCGAGGTGTAAAGGCCACGCTTACATCTACCAGAGAAAGTTTTCCAAGACGCTCTTGATCATGATGGGGAACGACGACGCATGTCCAGCCATGAGTGTCTTCCTCGAGTTTGACATCGTACCCTGGGTGCAACCGCTTTTTGATACCGCAAACAGGACACGGAAGGTCGCTGACCATCGGAGTTCCTTCCTTCTCTTTCCCCTTTGCCTTCTTTTTCACCTCGATCAACGGTAGCGCCAAGGAAGTTGGCCTTGGAAAGAGGGACATATCTTCAAGCCAGGCATACACATCACCAACAGTCAGTGGAATATGTGAGAGTGCAGTTGAGGCGGCGTGTTCCACATAAAGGCCATGCAGCGTGCGTGCCCGTGCCCACTTGGTTTCTCGATAAATATGGTACTCCGCAAATCAGAAGTTGTTGGCACACCTCGATGGCTTTCCGTTTCCCTGGTACCAGAGCCAAAAGGTGGCTTGGGGTGGGTACTAGCTTGTAAGGCACACGAATGTTGCTCCTTGGTTTCACATCTGAAAGAAGGTAAACATTAGGCATGTCAGGAGCGAGGCACACAGACCTTTCGCCGTCATCGGTGCCCTCGGGAGCAAAGACCATAAGGTCTGTTCATGGGCTACAGCATTGGAAGTCAATTGGCACTCTATGATTATGAAGAGAGCTGCTCACGATGTTCGCTCGGACCAACGCTCGCTCGGCTACCAGAAAAGTCAAGCGGTGCAGTAAATGAATCGGGAGAGAGCTGCCGATCAAGTGAGGGCAATGGTGGTGGGATTCTATTGGGCACAGGGAGAAGAGTGACGTTGCGGTCAACTTCGACATCGATCATCTCGTCAGAACCCAAAACTGAAGTGGATGACTTCGAGGGATCAAGCTGGATGTGTGATGAGCATTAGCAAGGCGCAGACCGTGATGCCCAACATACATCGACCCAGCGCTCAATCTCCAACCTCCCACCTCCGATCCATTCCAGGAATACCTTAGCTAGAAAGGGTTCGTTTGCTGTGCCAATGATCGCGAAGGGTTGCTTATCTACAATTAGCGGTACAGGAGAGACAGTGGCAGGAGGAAAGACAGTAACGCGAGACAGATAAGAGGCTAGCGGCAAGGCCTACATAACAGTTATATCGGGTTAGAAATCGTCGCGTGAGTGTACATACATACGCAGGAGCTGTCACCGCAATCATCCATCGGTACTGGTGTGGGGATTTGAGCTTTGTCTGACGGTCTGTACGGGAGGTAATGGAAACGAGCCATATCCAGGAGAGACATGAACTCACCCTTAGTGAGGTAAAGGCTACGGTCCTCAACTCGGACTCGAGCCGTGATGTGAAAGCGAGACGCTGAGGTATTGGGCAAGAAACAGGCAACGTCTGTAGCCTCGCTGTTAGCCGTTGCATTTGCTGCCAAGTCGACTGCAAGGTCGAGCTCCGGCCTTGCTACATTTCGATGGGGATAGTTCATACGGAACTGCGGTCGTTGTCGGTCTGCACCATCGGGTGGCAAGGGGGCTTGCCCACGGGGGAGCCCATCAATAGTGATTATGTCTACGTCTTGTTCCTCATTGTGAACATGAATGCACCGTCTCCTTGGGGTTCTACCGAGGAATGGCGCAAGCGACGGGGAGTCCGCATGAAGGCCCAGAGTACGGGAAAGAAGTGTACTGGGGATCGTAGACGCATCCTGCGGAGTGAACTGCAGCTGATCGGCATCGAGTGACGAGACGAAATTTCCCTCGACGCCCACTGCACGCTCGAAGAGTCTCCTAAGTCCAACCACGTTGCCGCCCAAAGGTACCTCTATGCCCTCTTCTTGATAGGTCTTCCAAGCGTCGTCGTCAGGGGTAACGGGAACAGCACATGCTGTTATACACGCGTCA
The DNA here is from genome assembly GCA_024613145.1 of Pisolithus marmoratus. Classification (NCBI taxonomy): domain Eukaryota; kingdom Fungi; phylum Basidiomycota; class Agaricomycetes; order Boletales; family Pisolithaceae; genus Pisolithus; species Pisolithus marmoratus. The sequence goes on from JANFAE010000459.1 coordinate 76,351, forward strand.
TGACTGGCCCATTCTATACCATGTGCCAGACGGGCATGATTAAGAAGGCCTTGAAGAGTTGTGAATTGTGTGCGAGAGCACGTTGGACAGGCAAGGATCGCTAGCTGATTCCCATCCGCGCCACCGGAGGACAGGCGTATGTAGAGTATTTTCTTGGGTTGTGAGAGCTTGGGTACGCGGGATGCTCGCGTTTTCAAGATCCGTTGAGGAGGCGGCGGCGGCGCAGAGACTAACGGAGAGAATGAGCGAGGAGTCATTTCCGGCTCTTCTGGAGTAGCGGTCTCGAATATGATGGACGAGGGTACCTCCAAAGCATCAAGGGCATCGAGTGCGGCGTCCTGGAAATCATCGATCTCCGCTGCTGGTGGGGATGCCTCGGTCTCTTTCTGGTTCTCCAAAGAGTTTAGTAGTAGGGTCGCCCATTGAATACGCGCCTCAATGGTCGACAGGAGCCGCTCTCGCAGAGCGACTTCAAAATCTATCTCATCATAAACCGGTTGATATGACCGGATATCGGGTGAGTCTGGTGTTTCGCATGAGCACCCGCACGGCCACACACAGCAATGAACGCTGGACGTACCTGGATCCGTCAAGGATCGACTATCAACATCGTTGGAAGACACGTCGTAAGAAAGTCGCTGTCTCTTCCGACTGCTGGGTTCAAGACCTGTTTGAGTGGTTGTCGAATAGTTCATGCGGTCCCGGCATCAGTGGGTACATTTCGGGCGTCAGCCAAATTCGTAGAAAACAGTACACAACCAGTAGCGACCCCCCTTCCCGGGGTGGGTAAGCCCTATCATATGACAAGGAATACTGAGAATCACAACTTCATCATTTTAACGATGGACCCGGTGCACGACAGAGTCATGAACAGACCTGGTACCCGTTTCTCCCTGTGTTTCAATAATCGGGATGGGCAGGCAGCAATGAATATGACATGTCACAACGCGTGAGTGTCACACACGCGCTCCGTCACGCGTCACGCCCGTTTAGTGCTCGTCATAACTTACTGCAAACGCTCGACAGCCCCCTAATATCTCTGCAACATGGGTATCAAAGGTCTCACAGGGCTCATATCCGAACACGCCCCAAAAGCTATTCTCGAACACGATATCAAAACTCTCTTCGGTCGCAAAGTCGCCATTGACGCGTCGATGTCCATATACCAATTCCTCATTGCTGTCCGACAAAAGGACGGAGAATTGCTGACGAATGACGCAGGTGAAACTACCAGTCATTTGATGGGATTCTTCTACAGGACCATCCGGATCGCCGAGAACGGGATTAAGCCAGCGTATGTGTTCGATGGGCGGCCACCGGAGTTGAAGGCTGGAGTGGTGCGTGGTATAACCATATCAAATTATCAACAAGCTGACCATCTCTAGCTGTCTAAACGATTTGAGAGGAGAGAAGAAGCTAAGGCCGAGGGCGAGGGAAGCTAAGGAAACGGGGACGGCGGAGGACGTCGACAGATTTACCAGACGAACGGTCAAAGCACCCGAGACACATACGAAGACTGTCAGGAAACTCCTTCAGATTAATGGGGATTCCCGTGGTCATCGTAGGCGCTTGATTATCGACAAGTTTAACGCGCCCCACTGAGGTATGTTTCTTGCAGGCGCCTTCGGAGGCGGAAGCCCCAATGCGCAGAATGGCCAGAGGTGGTAAAGTTGGTCTGCGAATCGATATTATATTTACTAGTTCACTAAGCAATGATCCAGGTATATGCAGCTGGCTCGGAAGACATGGATACTCTAACCTTCAATACGCCCATACTCTTCCGCCATCTCACCTTTTCCGAAGCTAAAAAGGCGCCTATATCGGAAATTCAACTTCAAAAAGTCCTCGAAGGACTTAATATGAGCATGTCACAAGTATGTTTCTCGTTTCACTTACGTTTCTTGGCGGGATGTTGATCTCAAGCGGGAGGACAGTTCATCGATCTGTGTATCTTACTGGGTTTGCCGATTACCTGGAGCCTATAAGAGGGATTGGTCCGAAGAACGCATTGAAGTTGATTAGGGAGTTCGGGGGGACTAAGTGGCGTGGTCGAGCACCTGCGGGAAAAGTACGCAGCCCGGTTTCCCGACGTCCAACACTGATAAACTCTACTTCGATTAGGCAAACTGAAAAGGAAGAAAAAGCCGCTGATGCAGACGAGGGGTCCAAGAAAAAGAAAGGCGGGATTCACGTCCCAGAAGATTGGCCGTGGGAAGACGCGAAGAAGTTATTTGAGAATCCGGACGTCATACCGGCTTCTGAAGTCGAGGTATCAATGACGCTCGGGGTTATCTCTTTGATATACTAATTCTACTGCTGCAGCTCGAGTGGAGGAATCCAGATGTCGAGGGATTGGTTGCAGTTCCTGGTAACCGAGAAAGGGTTTCAAGTTCGTGGAGGTGCTTCTTCGTCCAGTCTCGCCCTAATTTCCCTTGCAGCGAGGATCGCGTTCGGAAAGGAGCAGAAAAGCTCCAGAAGAGTCTGAGCTCCAAACAACAAGGCCGTCTTGATGGATTTTTCGCCGTTAAACCCAAGGAAGAGTCGGATGAGAAGGAGGGGAAAGGTCGGGGAAAGGGCGCCAAGGGTCTGAATAAGGCTACTGAAGGCAAGGGGAGAAAAGTTCAAAGACGGGAGCGAAACGCAAGGCCGATGAGAAAGCCGAATCGTCGGGGAGCAAAGGGCGAAGAGTAAGAAGTAGTCGATTCCTCGACGCCGGTACACGCACGATCTCATGTATCACCACTCCGCATTGTCTGTTATCTATCTACATTCTCATCGGGTTTGCTAGCTTTTGGTATCTGGCCGTTTGCCCTACACTACATAGTATTCCATCAAAGATCGTTCCAGTCATAAAATATATAGGTCATGGAAAGGCGTGAGTACAGGTCTCGTCCGTAAAGTCGTCAAGATTCGGTGTCGTGAGGTAAGCGGATAGCGAAATCAGGCATAGTAGATTTTTTGGGCGCCGAGAGCTGGAGACAAAATTGGCGAAGGTGGAAGTCCCTCCTTAGTGATTGGCGACCCCGGCATGGCTGCAGGGACTGGCCCTTTGCACTGGTTGTAGGAAACGTCGAGGGCACCACCTTCTCGGCGCTCGTGGAAGCCCCGCATCTAGAGTCAGACGACAAGGACACCCGGTTAGTTCGGTCAGGGGGGTCGGTGGCAGGTCCTAGTGAACGCCGTCCACAAGACGCAGACTCAGAGATGGTAAAATGCAAGTAGGTCGGATATGCGTTGTGGGAATTTCTGCGTTTTGGACCGGCAACCGTTCGAGGCATGACCACTAGCTCCCCGGTTAGTACCCTCGTTTTTATGAGAGCCAATTTCGTGAGGTCGAGGATGGCCAGGATGCAACTGTCGTTTGCTCCGAGCGACCGTGGAAGGGGACAGAACGCGAGATGTCATGGAGTCTCGGTGGAGTCATGGATCCTTTGGAACGCTCCCGTGGACGCTGAACGCCTGAATTAATGTTCGCCCGTCCCGGTGGAAGCGGCGGAGTGTTTTCATCGATTGCCGTGCTACGCATCCTCGAAGGCTTCTTCGGATCTTGGATATGGGCACACCGATAGAGCACTAGGTTCCGTATCGGCGTGCTAGATTAGGCGGTTGTTCGGTACAGGGTAAGACGGGGCTCAGTTGTGAAGGTGAAACCGCGCGGGCCGGCGACACGGCAACAATCCACTCCGATATTCGGAGCTGCTATTTCGTCGATGTGTTCGGGGGCTGATATGGGCGGGTGACTAAACTGAGAATCTCGGTTCGGAGTTCGCCTTTGGGGACTCGGGCTGGCGACAAACGCAGTGGGAGGGGGGAAACCAGGGAGGACGACGTATCTGCTAAGCCTCGGCCGTGCCTGTGTCCTTCGTTACTAATAAAGCTGTCTGGGCCAACGCGAGTTTGGCGTTTTCTTCCTCGGTCTGCTCCACGTGCATGCCGTTGGCGTTTTGGTAGGGGGAACTAAATTGACAAGCTCGCTTACACCGGTCCAGACTTAGCACTGTGTAGTGGCACCATCGCGTCGGATGTTGGCCCAATTCCACAGGGCAATGCAATGGTAGCCCTTGAGAGGTGCACATATCTTTTCGTCTAGAAGCCTCCATTGGCCGTAGTTTCGATGAACCTGAGGAATTATGTATGGGACAAAATCGTCCGCGATCCCGTTACTCTGAAGGGCCTGACATATCCCAAAACAATAGTTCTGGCGGAATTGGTGCAGTAGATGGTCTGTGTTCCAAGCCGGTCGAGAGAACCTTCAGTATGCGATCCACCGTGATGCCGGGTTCAGTTGAGAGCACATCAGGACTGCGCTGAAGAGAGAGACCAGCTACCGCGTGAAAGTTATCAGATGTCCCTAACAATGGGAATGTGATGGCTGGTCTCCATGGACAACTGGAAGGTGGTACAAAACGGCTGAGTTCACAACCGCCTTAGTAGCTGATCTCACCTTTCATATATAGCACCTACGCAGAGTAGCTTGAAATCGTGCAGCTGAAGCTGTACAGTTCAGCACCCTTGTTCTCTCGCAGTGAGCGTACTGGGTCTCGTGAAGTCTTCCTGGCTTCTCCCCAGAGTGCCCCACCTTTTCTGCGTCTCGAATAATGGACCCAAGTCCCCGGAAAA
>JANFAE010000460.1:0-80709 GCA_024613145.1 Pisolithus marmoratus
TACATAGATCCCTGTCTGCTTCTTTCGCAGTGTGCCTGCTAGCTCCACGAATGATTTTGACAGGAAGTTGGGCTCTATGTTGGATATATGTCTGTATCTTGGTGACTGTTTCCACTCCCTAAGCCAAAGAGATGTTAGCCGTTTATTATACCATTGTTTAAGGGATGAGATGCTTCATGGTAATGGAGTGTGTAGCCTCAGGGGTAACTGGGGTGGTGGGCTCGAGTTGGCTTTGTCTTCTGCCACTAGCTTTGCCTCCTTGTCAGCTAGTGTTGGAGATTGAATCACCTCTGTGTGATGTATATTTGGTGCGAGTTATCACTTGCTTACATAAGCGCTTAGAGCGCACTTTGTAGTACATTTTGGTACTGTATCCTCAGTAGTTGAGTCACTCCTGAGGGTAAGCATATACATTCCTTACAGTAGACTACTTACTGATTCCCTGTAGCTGCCTACAGGTACATCTAATATACATAGTAGTTGAGTCACTACTGAGGCTGCCTACAGCCCTTTTCTACAGCTAGTTTGTTTCCTTCCATGTTCCTATGGCCTGCTATCCACTGCACTGCTATGCTGTCATGTGTCAACCCTTTTTCTTTAGTTAGCTTGCGGATTTTTGATCTGAAGAGCAACAGTAGGTGGTGTCCTGGTTTCAATGAGGGGCACTCACTGGATTTGATCACTGCTTGGTTGTCAGCTAGTATAGACACAGGATATGTTATGTCACTTCTTGTAGCTAGCAGGTGTGCAGCTAAGATGAGTGCCATGGCTTCAGCTTCGAAGACCATGTGTTCTGTGTCCAGACCTAGGTGGTATCTCAGCGTTGCTACATGCATTGAGTCAATGAAAAGTGTGGCTGCTGCCCCAATGTAGCCACCTGTGCTTGAACCATCAGTGAAGATCTGGGTATGATCCATGATCTCTTGGCTATCTCTGATGGTGTCATCTTTGCTTGCTGCGACGATGGTGAGGTGAGTCAGCAGGGCACTAGGTGGGACTGGGCATGGGTGAACGGTCTCTATGTTGGTCAGATTGACATTCATGTCGTGTGTGAGCCAGTGTAGTGCTGATTGGTGTTTTGTATGTCTCTCTTCGCTATCTTCTGCATGAGAGGGTGGATGGGATGTTTTGGTGGTAACACAGCTAGATGTAGTGCTGTGTTATGCAGCATTTTCTGAAACAAGATTGGTACTGGTTGTAAGTGCACATGTACGAACAAAGAGTCAGTGGGAGAGGTACACATCACCCCCGTGGCAGCGATAACTGCTGTGCATTGTATGGTCGTGATCTTCTTGGCTATTCCATGTGAGCCTTTCTTCATCCCTTCTAGGCTGGGTTTATAGCTTGGTTGGATCCATATGCTTGTGCCATATGTGATCTTTGGGATGACCATTGCTTGGTAGAGCTGGCCCATTAACTTGAGGGGTATGCCCCACATTGTTGACGATAGTCTTCGCAGCATCATCGCGTGTCTGGCTCCTTTGGCAACAGCGTGGGCTGCATGCGATTTCCATCTGAGCTCCTGGTCGACCATTATGCCCAGAAAATGGTGGCATTGGACTGGGTTTATGTTTGACCTGTGTATCATCATTGGTTCCCTTTGTTTTGTTCTGCTTAGGGTGAAATCAATCAGTGCAAATTTACTTGTTTCAAAATGGGAGTTATGCTCAGTGGACCACCTGAATGCCCTGCCCATCCTTTCCATCATGTCTGTCAGAGTTTCATGCGTGTCTTGGAAGGTTTTGCCTATTGCTAGGAATGTGGTGTCATCTACGAAAGCCAGAGTTAGTTTGTCTTTGCCTTGCACTGTTTTGACCAGGTCTGCACTATAAATGAAGTATAGTATCATGGAGAGCGGGTCTCCTTGGCCAATCCCATTTGTGATTGGGAACCACTCCGATTCATAGTCGTTGAATCTGAGTTTGGTTTTCCTGCCTTCGAGGAGTCTGTGCGTGTACTCAATGATGTTGTTTGGGAGTCATCTCACTTTCATGTTGTGGAGCAGCTGGTCTGTCATGGCATTTGGAAGGCCCCTTCAATGTCCAGGAAGAGCACTGAGACTACCTTGCATTGTCTCCATGCGTGTTTGATTGTTGCCTCCATCAGGAGGAGCGAATCTTCCATTGAGTGACCTGGATGTCCTCCGAAGTGTGTTGCTGGGAGCAGGTTGTGAGCTTCCAGTGTGAATGAGACTCTGTTGGCTACAATTGCTGAGAGTAACTTAGCAGTCATGTTGAGTAGGGCTATTGGTCTATATGCTTTCGGGTTGGAGTAGTTGGGTTTGCCTGGCTTGTGGAGGATTACTGTGATGGACTCTCTCCAGGGTCCATAGTAGGTGCATAGTGCAAAGACTGCATTGAAGAGAGGAAGTAAGTATTCTAATACCAGGGGGCAGCATTGGAATACTATGTTCACCACTCCGTCTGGTCCTGGAGCTTTGTAGGGGCTGAGCTTCTTGACCATATGATCTAACTGTTCTTTCATGATTCTGGACCATTTGGCAACTGGCTCGGGGTAGTCGTAGTCCGCTGGAACTGATGAGCATGCAGGTGGTGGTGGGAAGAGCACTTGTGTGAGGAGTCATCCCTTGTCCTCATTTGTGCTTGCTGTGACTATGTTGCCCTTGTTGTCCTTGCCCAGCAGGGTTGGTACTCTTGTTTTGCTGCTGTCTCCTGTTGGGTTGGAGATGTACTTGTTGGTGATCCATAGGTCAGTGTCGATTGCTTCTTCCAGCCAGTTGCACCAGTGTTCTTTCTTGGCCTCCTTGATGGCCCTGTCATACTTGTTTGATTTGTCTTTCCTTGTCCTGTGACTCGGGTGATCTGGTAGTGCTCTGAACTTATGGGAGGTTTTACTTAGCATTGTTAGTTTGTTTCATAACTTCGTTAGGTCTCTGTTCCACCACCTTTTCTTGTGTGGGTGTGGGCGCATCTTGGGTACCATGGAGCCTATCATGTGTTGCAGGGCTCGGTCGATAGAGTGAGCTGCTCTCTGAAATTCTTCTTCATCTGCCAGGATTCTCGGTTGGCCCAATGCTTCGAGTTCCATCTTCAACTTGTCATTGAACTCTTCCCAGTCTACTTCCCTGTGGTTTGGCCTCAGTCAATTGATGGTTTCTGTTAAAGCTAGGTCAATTGTGGTTAGTACCAGGATGTGGTCAGTGTTCAGCCCTCTGTCTTCAGGGCTTGTCTCGCATGAGATCAACCTTTCGGCCATTAGCTCTGTGCAGAACACATTGTCCGGGCAGACCCTTCAGTCAACAATTGGCCTGAAACTGGGTCACCTGACATGTACAATTGTGCCTAAAAGTGGGCCCACCTGACACCGGCTGACTAGCCCTGAGGGGTCTGGCCGAGGTGTGAAGGTGGTTCGGCCGACCTGGGTGGGGGATGCCCCACCCCCCTGGAAGTGGGGTCGGCCGACCTGGGGGGGGGATGTCTCACCCTCCTGGAAGTGGGGTCAGCCGACCTGGGGGGGGGATGCCCCACCCTCCTGAAAGTGGGGTTGGCCGACCTGGGGGGGATGCCCCACCCTCCTGAAAGTGGGGTTGGCTGACCTGGGGGGGGGATGCCCCACCCTCCTGAAAGTGGGGTCAGCCGACCTGGGGGGGGGATGCCCCACCCTCCTGAAAGTGGGGTCAGCCGACCTGGGGGGGGATGCCCCACCCTCCTGAAAGTGGGGTCAGCTGACCTGGGGGGGGATGCCCCACCCTCCTGAGAGTGGGGTTGGCCGACCTTGGGGGGGGGATGCCTCACTCACCTGGAAGTGGGGTTGGCCAACCTGGGGGGGGGACGCCCACCCTCCTCAAAGTGGGGTCGGCCGACCTGGGGGGGGATGCCCCACCCACCTGAGAGTGGGGTCGGCTGACCTTGGGGGGGGGATGCCTCACTCACCTGGAAGTGGGGCCAGCCAACCTGTGGGCGGGATGCCCCACCCTCCTGAAAGTGGGGTCAGCCAACCTGGGGGGGGGATGCCCCACCCTCCTGGAAGTGGGGTCAGCTGACCTGGGGGGGGGGATGTCTCACCCTCCTGGAAGTGGGGTCAGCCAACCTGGGGGGGGGGATGCCTCACTCACCTGGAAGTGGGGTTGGCGACCTGGGGGGGGGGATGCCCCACCCTCCTGGAAGTAGGGGTGGCCAACCTGGGAGGGGGGATGCCTCACCCACCTGGAAGTGGGTCTCCATGTCAAAACAAAATACTAATGATGCCACAGAGGGTTGGGAGGGCCAAATCAGCCATACTGTGAGGTCTCTGTGTCAAAAGCAAATACTAATGATGCCACAGAGGGTTGGGAGGGCCAATTCAGCTGGGTGATGCTCCACCCCCTAGAAGTGGGGTCAGCATGGCTGGTGTCAGTTATTTCAAGGTCCGATACTGTGAGGTCCCTATGTCAAAAGAAAATACCAATCATGCCACACACAGTTGGGAGGGCCAATTCAGCTGGTGATATCCCCCCTGGCAGTTGGCCCAAATGTCCTGGAGCTCCACCAGGCCAACTTTACTGGGGGTCTCTTTTTCTCCCCTTTCTGAGCCAAGCAGAACAATGACCACATCACTTTATTTGGGCCACCTTTAACTTGGATACATTTCTGATCTAACACAACTTTAGTTATGGTGTATCTACAAACTGAGTCCCAATGCTCTCTTGGTCTGTTTCCTAGATCTCTGCTCTCTTTGCCCCTTCACTACATCCTCATTATGACCTCCTTTTGTCACCTTCTGCTTCTGTTTCTGCTTCAAACTCACACTCCCATCCCATTTCCTTTTTTTGGTAGGTCTGGGAACAGGAGCTTCCTCCTCCTCACTCCCTCCCTCACTCTCACTCATCTCCTCCCCCACCCTACAAGCCCCCTTCCCAGCACTCCCCTCCCCCCCCTCTTGTTCCCCCTTTGGGGTGGAATTTTGCTGCAACCTGGAGACCACCAATCCCACTGCATCCATCACATCTTCCCCTCTCTCAACACCAAGCTCAGAGTTCAGCAAAAAATCAAGGCCAGCTACTTCAGGATCATCTGGTTCCACTTCCTGGGCCCACTTACACTCCCTCAACAGAAGCCCAAATCCAAGCACCACCTGAAAGCCCTTCAAGGAGCAACCAAACCTTGCACTTTGTAGCTTCCCAAGTGCCTTCCAGAAGGCAGCCCCATCCATATGAATATCTTCAGGAAGGTACTGGGCACTCCATGCCCATGTTGCCCAGACAGGCATGTCAAGCTTAGTTCCCATTCCAGGAGCCTGTGAAATATATTTGTTAGTAGGGTCTTCCCCCCAGATGTTTGTCACTCACTGTCTTGGGTAAGGCAAGCACCAGCTCAACCAGCTCTTGGTACCGAGGCATGATGGAAAGAGACTTTAAAAACCTGACTCTGTCCTTGCTGGCATGCCAAGCAGGACTTGTTTCTTGAGGGGTATCATCCTCCACCCTTTCCAGAGCCACTTCCCCCCTCTTAGGAACCCCACCAGTTTCCCACTCCGAATCAGAGCCACCAACCACTCCCATGGAACCCACACTTGCTTCACTGTCATCCCCAGGGCTCATATACACTTTCTTCTTAGAGCTGGCCTTCCCTTTCCTGTCAAACCGAAGTGCCAATGGTGCATCCTCCTTTCTGCAATTGATAAATGATACAATCACCTTATCCTCACCCTCTAAGGAATGCCAATGATTCCAAAGCAACAGCAGGTCTGCCTTTGTCCATTTTGAAGGATCCTTCATAGTAAATCCATCTGGAATGGACCCCTTGTCCAGATACTCCAGAGGAGACTTGATAAGCAATCCCCAGGGAACCTTGGCCTTTGGTCTCTCTGTAAACTTGGCTGTATGTACCATCAATGACCTACCCAGCATTCACATTCCAATCAAGAACCCACCATAAGCTGCTTGGAAAACTGCTCTTGCCAAACTCCACTGGACCTTCTGCTTCTGCCCAGACCAAGATGGCACTTCAGGATTTCCATCCTCATCAACAGTTATCTCCACCTCCTGCTTCTCATTCAGATCTTCCTCAACTAAGTATTGATCAGTTTAGGTACAAATATTGATAGACAATACACCAAACTTACCAGGGGCAGTCAATAGATAGTCAGTCAAATTATGCTCTCCATTCAAAACCCAATCCTTGCTGGACTCTGATGACTCTGTGAAAGCTTTCTTCCCATCAGTGGGAGGTGTCTCAAAACTAGATGTTCTCCTTAGCATTGGATGCACTGGGTTAAATGGAACTTACATGGCCATCTTGATCTGACTTTCCCCTGCCTCATGTGTGGCAAACATCACTATGTGGCACCCCATGGTTCTTTGAACTGTGTCAATGAACTCTCTAGCCATGCTGGGGAAATTTTTTCTCCAATATCTGTGTGTTTGCAAGCTTAGTATAAGCCATTACAATGAGATAGGCACATACAAATCCCATGTCTCTTTGGGAGCACCCAACTTATTCCACTTTTCCGAAACCCTCCCAGCTTCAGCTTTTCTATCATCAGAGAGAGACTCCCACCACCTTTGGACAATCTTAGTCCTTTGGCCTATGGTCTTGGGGTCCTTGGTGTCCCTCCTTTCCCTATCATAGGCATCCATGTCGTCCTTGAAGAGTCTCTGGCCACAAGTAAAGGCAGAGAATGGCTTTCTGTAGTCCCCAGCCTTGGTTGGCCTTGCCCTTTCCTCCCTGACTTGCTCACCCTCCCCAGCATCTTCCTTCCTCTTCTCAGCAACAGACAGGACATGCTGGATGATGTTCTCCTCATCATCATGGTCTTCAGGGTCTAGTTCTGGCAAGAAAACCCTTCTGATGGCCTAGATAAATTTCAGATGTGTCCAACATAATGCAAAAAGATGTCCTACCACTCTCAAATTACTGGGCAATGCCACAGAACCTGAAGCCCCCTGCTGGAGAATCTCCGACTTCACCTCAGCCAAGACCTCATTTCGGAGCTCAGAGTTCCCCCTTGCTTCTTTGTACTGCCCTAAATAGGACGACAGGATAGTAGAGTAGGCTTCAGACCAATCAGCCATGGGATAGTTGCAGGGGGGAGGTAAATAGCAGTAGAGATTTTGTTAGAGTCATCACAAGGTGAAAATTGTTGGCCCTTTCTGATTTAGGCAGGTGGTTGAAAAAATATCGGCTATACCTCTTTTAGGGAAAATACCATTTTGTTTTGACATATTTGGCATTCACATTTCCATTCAGATATGAAGTCCAACCAAGGGGGGGGTTGGCATAAAGCCCTTGTATATATACTCCTCTTCTAGATACAATCCATTTGTTTACTTTGGAACATCAACATTGCCTTCTCCGCAAAGTCACTCCACAACCCTATCTGCTTATTAGCATAAGCTTCTTTCCCAGGCTCCATGGAATGCAGAGCCCTCTTCTCCCATATGTTCTTGTGGTGCTTGAACCACAAACCAGTCCACAGCATCTCATGCCTCACCAGTGATATCTCTTCTTTCCATCTATCCCTTCTTGCTCGTGCTTTGAGCCAATTGATCTGGTAAACTGAGCATAAATTTTAGTAAGATGTATTGAAGGAGTACACACTTACATTCTTCCATCAACACCCCTGACTCTGCATTGAGCTGACTCTGTTCACCATCCATCATCCAAAACCAGGCCAGTTTATTGGTCCCCTGTCCAAACCTGTTCTCCTCTGTCACCTCCTTACTCACTGCAAGATCCTCTGGTCTGATTTCTTGATACTTTTGTGCCATGTTAACATCAGGGTCCAACTGGAGAATAGCCTGTCTGGCCCTTTGATAACTTCTGACATGCTTGTTGACCTTGGCCACCACTTTTTGGATTTCCTGCTTGGTTCTGGTACCCTCCCTAGTGGAATTTGCAATCCTGAAATTCTGTCGGTATAACATGGCCTTGTTTCCCAGGTCAGTCCTAAGCAGGTCTAGACAATCATTAGCTTGTCCAACCCTGAGTTCTCTTTCCTCTTTGAGAAGGTCATGAAGGCCCAACTCCATGAGTTTGGCAGCCCCAATGGAAGATGGCATCCATATACTCATGAGCTCTGAAGCCAACTCCTCAACATCCTCTTCAGAAGCCTCCCAATCCCTTTCATCATCATTCCAGAACTCCCAATCCTCTTCTTCTCTCCCACAGAATGCTGGATCATCCTGGGGAATGAAAGCACCATCTATCTCCAAAGTTTTGAAAAATGCTTGACCATTGCTATGGAATTTTTCAATCCTGGCAGAGAGTCTCTGCCTCTTCTCTGAAGCTTTGACTTCTTGCCTCATGGACAGGGGACTGGGAAGTTGCCGGAGTTCAGATCTCAGCTGGTCCCTGCAGGTCTGGTCAGCAAGAAAATCACCTTCAGGTCAACAGGGACCTCACTGGGAGTCTTCAATGCTGATTCCTTCTGCAAGCCAGGCCACAGAACCAAGGTTTTCTGAGGGGGCCTTAGGATGTTTGGTGAGCTTTAACTGCATTTCATGAAAGGTAGGAGCTACAAAAATCATCAGACCAAGTCATCATTCCATCCATAAGACCGACCTTTGTCCCCTTTCAACAAATAAATATCTAGGGCCTCCCCCCTATCTGCCTCTGCCCTAAGAACATACATTTCCCATTGAGCAACCTTGTCAGGATCTAGAACAGCAGTCAACTGCTCATAGGCCTGATTCATTTCCTCCAGACACTTGTTGGCCATCTTGTATTTCTTCAGCAAGGATGGGACTTGGAGGTTTGGTGTAAATTTACCTCCCCTTCAAGAAAAAAAAAACTCACCTATTCCCACAAGCTTCTTCCAGTTAGAATCCCTCATATGATCATCATACATCTCTTGCCTGTGGGCCTGAGTCATAGACCTGGCAGTTGGGGAGATCTTATTGAATGGAGCCCACAATGTCTCCAGAATTTCTCCGTCCAAGTGGCCTGCTCCCTTGACAAAGTTAAGGCTGTACCTTGGAAAGCAAGAGAGCTTGTGTGCAGCCAAATGGAACTTCCCCACAGCAGGAATGATTTCCAGAACTGGGGGAAGAAGGAGAGAGGGACTAGACTTTACCTGACCATGGAAGTTGACACTCCACTGGCACCCTACATCATAAATGACCAGGGATTTTGTGATGCTCTCAGAACAATACCCAAGAGCATTGCAAATGGAGTAGTCTGTGTTCATATACCTGGCCAACAATTTGGTCCAAAGGCACCAATATCAATACACCAAGTTCACTCACCTTTCCCCTTTTTGAAAATCTACCACAGAGTGGGGAACAAAGCAACCATGTCGGGCACAAGCTGTGGCACCAATCCCAGTGGATCGGAGGTTGGACTTGTTGATGTTGGCAGCATTGATTGCCCTGTGATTGCTGCAGGTGGATCTCTAAACACATGGTCAGTAAGTAAACTCCAAGACCTTAAGACCACTCACCTCCTTGCTATCCAAAGACTGTTGGAGATGACTCTGATAGGGTCCCTCCGAAACCATATAGCCTTTTCCATCTGACAAGGCAACATCTGCCTCTGGCTTGTTCATTTTCATGTGTTGAGCTGTGAAGTTGCCATCAATGACATATTGCCTCATTACAGTATCCCTGAAGTGGGTTAGAATCAGAATTTAAACAGATCAAAGCTTCCTACCTGTCATATCGAGATATCCAGTCTGCAGGTAAATTGAGACCTGGTTGGGGGCAGGCAGGGCAGAAGAGGGCAAGTCCTCCATCTCCTGGATCTTGTTCTGTATCATGACCAAAACCAAACCATTTCCTATGTTTCAAGTCCCTCCACAACCTAGAAACCCTCATCAGCTCTCTGTACCTATCCTAACAAGCCCAGAATAAGGTATTAACATGAGCCACCAAATGGGAAAATTGCACTCAACTGGTACCCTTTCAGGAAATGCATTATTGGTGAACCTCTTCAGTTTCTGATAGAAGCTCATAGCAGAAGTCTTGCACTCCAAAGCATCTATCAGAAAGTGATCAAGGACATCAAAGGTGAAGGCAGTTTTCGGCTTAGAAATGCTAGCTGGGAAGAGTCTTTGTCAGAGCAACTCAAGGTGCCACTGAATAGGATCAGACCCAGGGCAGTTGCACCCAGAGATCTGGTGAGTAAAAATACCCTCAGTGTGCACTATGGTCATTTGGAATCCAGAAGATTTCCTGGTGGCAAGGTCATCATAAGTCCTCTGGAACAAACATGTCACTGACCTGTGATTGGGAGGTCCCTCCCCAGTTACATAACCAGACCCCTCTGGATCAGGATCCTCCAAACTCTGTGGGCAGGGATCTCCCCCATGGCCCATGTGCCACAAGAAGCCAAGTTCCATCAAGGAGGTAGCCTGGTAATGAGTACCATTCCACCTTTGGACCTTGTGAAAGGGGAGGTTTCTGTGAGCTTTGACAGCACAGGGACCACACCAGGCATGCACATTAGTGCAGGACATGCACCGAATACTTCCTTCTGCCTGACAGCATTGTTCACAAATCCCACCCTTTGCCAGCTGCTCTCCTTCCAAAATGACATTAAGATACTCTGCTCTCCAAGGCAACCACTCTCTGATAAAGTCATTTTGACTCTGCAGGGAACTTTTAATGTCAGATCATTGCCTAGTTCATGTACCAACCTTTGTGAACCTTTGGGGCTGGGGGGCATCTTCTACATCATTCCAGTCAAAGTCAGAGAAGTTGAGATTTTGTGAGGATGCTCTGGTCATTGGGGTCATGGAAGGTTGACTCCCAGATGGAAGGTAGAGGTGCCTTGCATCGACCTCTTTGTATGTGACCTTTCCTCTCCTGGTCTTTGTGGGCTGGAAAGTATACAAAGAACTTCTGCCTGCACCCTTGCTTAGCACTTTGGATCTTCTTCGTTGCATGGTCGAAGGGAATGGGGTGTGGTGGTTTAGAATGCTGCAGAGATACATTGGAGGTACAATTTTACTTGGAGGCTCCGCTTGACATCAGCTAAGATGTTCGGCTAAGATGCTCGGCTAAGTACCTACACTAAGACTGTAAAAATTTCGACAACAGATCCTTCTGTTGGGTGAAAGCTGGTCTGGCCTTTCCAAATCTGTTATGGACTGCATCCTTCATGTAGTGAGCAAGTGCTATCCTTTCTCCTTTCTCCCACTTGGGAACCGAGTGGCTGAGAAGTTTGCCAGCAAGGTAAATCATGGTGCCTGGGTGATAACCAATAATGGAACCAAGATCCGAGATATGAAATTCTGCATCATGAGTTCCCAGGCTCACTACCAAGTCCAGCAGAGAGGGAGCTGAAACCTGGTCTCGGTGGGGTGGAGTCTCCTGGTTAACTATGACATCTATGCCAACATAGATGGAAGGCCACCTGGACCCAGAAGGGGGTTCAGTAACCACCCAGTCCTGCTTGGCTGCAATGGCATCCTTGCCAACCCTGGCCAGATCTGGCAGTACAAGATCGGAAATGGAGTTCCAGAACTCTTCTGCATAGGTAATGTCTTTAAGCCATTTCTTTACAGCAGAGATTTTGAGAGTGGAACTTTCATAGACCTTGTCCTGTAACCTCTGAGAGTATTAGCCTTGCAGTCTGCACCAGAGAATGAGAAAGATTACCATATGTGCCTGCTGGAAAGTGGCAGGAGAGTTCATAAGCCTGCCATGACCAAACATGGCATCAGCCAAGGGGTTGCCATCAACCTCTGGCACATGTCTATGGCCAAACCTCTTGTTGGACTCACTCTGACTCTTGGAGTGCTTCACAAGGCAGGCTTTCAAAGGGAGGTGAATCCTATTGAGATGTTCCTACCATTGAATTAATATAAGATGGACTCAGGGGGAAGAGACCCAATCACCACTCTCTGAGGAGGCATGATGCCTGGGAGATACCAAACCAACACCCTACCATGGACATCCAAAACAGTGGCAGGTTTAGATATGTGCCCCCATTGAGGAAATTGGAAATATTTGGTCTTGTCTGCAACATTCAGCATGGGTTCAGCAAACCTATCAATGTCCCATGCAGTTACATCTTCCCTAGACTTCAGGCATTGGACTTTGAGTATCTGGAGACATAGACTCACAAGGGTTCAGGATTGCATGGGCAATTACAAGGGCAGACAACTTGAGTTCAGTTATGGAAATGGATCTGGAAGGAAAGTCTTCATCTGACATAACCCTCTGAAGGTTAGTCAATTGGGACATAACTCTCAGTCTATGGGAATTTGTCAAGCAGGATGTTCCAGAAGAATCATTCTGTGTTACCTTGGTTTCCAGGAGGTCAGATTGTTGTAGTATCACAGATACAGGGAGTGGGGATCCCCCAAGTACAGATGATAGTATCTGATCCACCAACACAGACAAGGTTTGATCAGAGGCTGGGGAAGGATTCATTGCACACTGGTGGGTTCAGGGGGTGATGATGAAGTTGGATGCACAGGGGAGCATAAAATTTTAACCGCGTAACTATGAAGAATAAATATTAAGCCTCATAAAGGCAAAGCTGAATCAGGCAATGCTTAAGGTTAGGGTTAGGACCATGCAACAGCACAAAATACAGCAAATACACAGCAATCAAATCACATTTCAAAACATTGTCAATATATGTACATCATGGCCGAAATCATTACATTATAAAATACAAATGCAGGTAAGACAAGTTCCAAATGGAACAGATTCCCGACAACTGTCCAGGAGGGGCCCTCCCCCGAAACAGAAGCAAGTCATCCAGAAGAAAACAAGGGCTCTAATGCAACCCAAATAACCCCAACTACTAAACCTACAACTCTACAATGATGAAAGGTTAGCACCTGAGCACAACTGACATGCAAACTTACATCTCACTTCACCAGAGGTTGAAAGACTGAAAGGACATTAGTACTGAGTAACATCAAGCTATGATCCACATGCCTGAGACTGTCAAAACATGGTGAGCACGAAGGCCATTTAACCAAGGAGCCCTCAGATCAAAACCAATATGATACACCAGCCTGCACTGGCAGGCATGGACAACACCCTCAGTACCCTTAGTTGCTGACCTGCACTAGCAGGCACAGACAAATTTCGTACAACCTATATCATATGCCAGCCTGCACTAGCAGGCATGGACTACACCCTCAGTACCCTTAGTTGCTGACCTGCACTAGCAGGTACAGACAAATTTCACACAACCCCCCATACTAGCAACATACTGGCCAGGTACATTGCAGATGAAGGGCCACCACCCCAAACTCCTTGCACAGCTGCAGCCTGTGTGAAGTTGAGATGGTGCCTATGGGTAAAAGGTTAGTGTAACACGACACGACACAACCTTACATGACGACATGGGTGGGTGGGGTGTGGCAGCGAACATGTCCAGGGTTAAGGCAATGGCAATCAGTATAACGCAACAATATCGAGTGGGAGCGCTTACCTGCATGGCGACAGCGTCAGGGGTGGGGTGTGGAAGCGCGCGAGTGGTGAGTGGGAAGGACACAGGGACATGGCAAAGAGTGAGTGTAAACAATAACAAATTGGTGGGTGGGGTTACCTGCAAGGGGACGGCATCAGGGGTGGGGTGTAGAAGTGCATGGGTGGGAGGGACACGGGGACACGGCAAAGGGTGAGTGTCAACAATAACAAATCAGTGGGTGGGGGTTACCTGCAAGGTGACATTGGCAGGTGTGACAGTGCGTGGGTGTGTTCGGGTTGGGGACATGACACGCATTCAGTATAACGAAGGATGAAGTGGGCGGGGTGCTTACCTGCAAGGTGACGGCGTCGGGGGTGGGGTGTGGAAGCGTGCGAGTGGGAAGGACACAGAGACATGGCACAGGGTGGGTATAAACAAAAACAAGTCGGCAGGTGTGGCAGCACGCAGGTGTCGCAGGGCGCAGGTGTGTTCCGGTTGGGGACATGACAAACATTCATTACAGACGACAGATATTAAGTGGGGGGTTGCTTACCTGCAAGGCGATGACATTGGGGGTGGGGTGTGGAAGCGTGCGAGTGTTTGGGACGCGATCCATGATCAGTATAAACCGCAAATATTAAGTGGGTGGGGGGTGGGGGGGCTGACCTGCATGGCGACAACATTGGTGGGGGTGTGGCAGTGCGCGGGTTCTGGGGTTCGGAACACAATTCATATGAATGAAACCTATTATGTGGAAGGGGGGGGGCTTACCTGCAATGAGACATCAGCAGGGTGTGGTATCGTGCGGGTGTGTTTGGTTGGGGACATGCGGCATGGGTGTTCGGGACATGACAAACGGTCAGTATAAAGCAAAAAATTTAAGTGGGGGGGGGGGCTTACCTGCAATGCGACAGTGTGGGGGGTGGGGGACACGCGTGAGTGTTCGGGACACGGCAAAGGCTAAGTGTATAAGCAAACAAACAATTCAATTAGTGGGAAGGGCTTACCTGCAACGCGATGCCTGGGCATGGAAGACAACAGGAAAAGAGATCAAGAGTGCGATGTGGTGCTGATATATACCATGAATTTGGTTATGTTTGCTCCACACGTGACCCCGCCAAAAACAAACGACACGTCACCATGGTTTGTTTTTGGCGAGGTCACGTGGAGAGCAATCATAGCCAAACTCATGGGTGACCTCGCTAAACACAAACCGTCCCACCCAATCACTTTACACCCCACACGTTACACACCCCAACCCTGGCGTCGTCCCCTCCACCCCGTTGTCATCGCCATGCAGGCAAGCCCTCCACCCCCCCAATTTTTTTTGTTGATACTGACCATTTGCTCCCCAACCTCGAACACACCTGCATGTGCGCGCTTCCACACCCCACCCCCACCAATTTTTTTTTCGTTTACCCTGACCCTTTGTCATGTCCCCAACCAGAACACCCACGTGCGTACACACCCCACCCCTGGCTTCCAACTTGCAGGTAAGCCCCCTCACCGAACCTCTTTTTTGTGTTTATACTCATCCTTTGCCATGTCCCGAACACCCACCCGCGTCCACACTCCACCCTTAACGTGGTCGCGTTGCAGGTAACCCCCTCCCACTTAAATTTGGTTGATACTGACCATTTGCCGTGTCCTGAACACCCACGTCGTCGCCTTGCAGGTAAGCCCCCCCCCCCACTTAATCTTTTTTGTTTATACTGATCATTTGTTGGGTCCCAAACACTCATGCACTTCCACACCCCACCCCCAATGTCGTCACCTCGCAGGTAAGCAACCCCCCCCCACTTGATCTTTTTTGTTTATATTGAATGTTGGTCATGTCCCCAACCCGAACACACCTGTGCACTGCCACACACCTGCCGACGTCACCTTGCAGGTAACCCCACCCACCGAATTGTTTTTGTTTACACTCACCCTTTGCTCTGTCCCTGTGTCCCTCCCACCTGTGCGCTTCCACACCCCACCCCCCAACAGCATTACCTTGCAGGTAAGCAACCCCCCACTTGACATTTTTCTTTGACACTGAATGTTTGTCATGTCCCCAACCCGAACGCACCCGTGCGCCTCCACACCTGCCGATGTCACCTTGCAGGTATCCCCACCCACCAATTTGTTTTTGTTTACACTCACCCTTTGCTGTGTCCCTGTGTCCCTCCCACTCGCGTGCTTCCACACCCCACCCCCTGACGCCGTCGCCTTGCAGGTAAGCGCCCCCACTTAATATCTGTCATTTATACTGAATGCTTGTCATGTCCCCAACCCGAACACACCCGCGCGCCTCCACACCTGCTGATGGCACCTTGCAGGTAACCCTACCCACCAATTTGTGTTTATTTATATTCACCCTTTGCCATGTCCCTGTGTCCTTCCCACTTGCACGCTTCCACACCCCACCCCCGACACCGTTGCCTTGCAGGTAAGCGCCCTGCCCACTTCATCCTTCGTTATACTGAATGCATGTCATGTCCCCAACCCGAACACACCCACGCACTGTCACACCTGCCCATATCACCTTGCAGGTAACCCCCACCCACCGATTTGTTATTGTTGACACTCACCCTTTGCTGTGTCCCTGTGTCCCCGTGTCCCTCCCACCCATGCACTTCCACACCCCACACCTGACGCCGTCCCCTTGCAGGTAAGCGCCCCCACTTAATATCTATCGTTTATACTGAATGCTTGTCATGTCCCCAACCTGAACACACCCGCGCCCTGCGACACACCTGCGTGCTGCCACACCTGCCGACTTGTTTTTGTTTATACTCACCCTGTGCTGTGTCCCTGTGTTCTTCCCACTCACGCGCTTCCACACCCCACCCCCGACGCCATCGCCTTGCAGGTAAGCGCCCCCGCCCACTTCATCCTTCGTTATACTGACCATTTGTCTTGTCCCCAACCTGAACATACCTGTGTTCTGCCACACCACTGCTGATGTCACCATGAATGTTTATCATGTTCTGAACCTGCACAGAGTTTGCTTGCACACCCCACCCCTACTGTTGTTGTTGTCTGGCATGTATGCCACTCTTGACTGTATGTATCCACAATCTTATTGTTCATAGTGAAGTTACTCCCTTGTGTACATATCACCATCCATGGCTAGGACAAGACAGACAGCCAGGAAGGTAACTGGGGCCAAAGCTCCTCGAGTCCATCTTTGCTCCCTACAGAAGAAAAGAGGCAAAGCATCTGTTGCATTGCAAAAGCCAGTTGCTAAGGACAATTGTAGAACAAACTCTGTAAGTTTTTGTCATATATCATTCATCATTCACCCACTCAAACCTTCACAGTTCTGTATCATGTGTAGAAATGGGGGGATCATGTGGGCCTGTGACCAGGAAGGTTGCTCCAGAGTGGTTTGTAATAAATGCTTAGTAGTCCCTGAAAAGCATGTAGAGAAAGTCACACCAAATGATGTCAATTTCATTTGTGTGACCTGCCATTGGAATGATTCCAGGTCCTCTGAAGCTAAGCCTTACTTTGTAAGTCCACCAGCACCCCTCTTCACCCTTGCCCCTTACTCAAGACCCATCAAGGGTTTCTACACCCAAGGCAAACCTGTCCTTGATGATCCTCCCCAGCTCATAGGAAACTTTCAACATGCCATTACTTCTCAAGTGGCCCCCCAATCTACTGCACTAGTCCATCTCTACCTAGAGACTCTAGAGATTGGGCATGCCCAGGCCACCATGGTAAACTCCCTCCTCCAACCATACTTTCCTGAGGGGGGATACCACTTCTCTCAACTCCCATTCAACCTCACTACCTCAGAATCCCTGGTTGCTTATGAGGAGGCTGCACTTACCTTGGCCAACTCCCTATCCTCATTTCAAAATATAGTCCTTTTTCTTACTACCCATAGTGATGAAGACACTGGGGATCTTTTTACTGGATTTGTGGATGGAGCACCTGAGGCATCTGAAGTACTTGAGGTGATTGGCCTACTCTTCTGTTTAACTCTCAACTAATCATATACAGGTCCTCCAAGCCCTTTTCACCCCCCTCATTCAAATTATTAAGAGTGCACACATAATCTTCAATGTCTGTGGCTCTGTGGTGACAGTAATGGATAGCTGCAATGGGTTGAAAGAGGCTACCCAGCTGTAAATGTTTCCTTTCCTCCTGGCTACTTGGCCCTGACCTATGCCAGTTTCAAGCCAAGGTCCATGATCCTCTTTGATGCTCAGCACCTTCAACTGGCCAAAACAATGCCTTACCTCCTCAGTGTCCTGGAGAGCACCATCATTCAAGGATTTGATGTCTCCAGTGCCACTAAGTTTGCTCTCAATGATTGTGGATTGCTTGGGAGACACTCCAACATCATTGTCATGATGTGGGGGTCTAAGGATAAAGGCCAGAAGAAGAAAGAATTCATAGGGGAAAAGTTGATCTGGACTGACAAATTTATCAGACCCTGGGGCAATCACTTACCACTTCAATGTCCTCAGTGTGGAACTGTGCAAAAGTGGGAGTGTGGGGCTGCAGGTCAAACAAACACCTATGAATGCAAATATGCTAATTGTGGAAAGGAGAAGGGGGCTGGTGGAACATCTATCCCACCCAAAGACTATACCTGGTCCATACCCAAAGATGCCATTCACCTGAAACATGGTAAAAAGGGAACATCATGCTGGCTACAGCTTACTCTCTAATATTCCATCTAACCTGCTGTAAATACCACTACAATGGCCATCAGTCTTGGAATACCATGCAATGATTTTAGCACATGCTTGAAAAAATGTGGGAATGATAAATAAGTATCTGCCAATGCCATGCCAATAATAAAGTGATCACACCAATGAAGAGTGGCATACATCACCAGGACAGTTGGCCAACCCCACTTTCAGGTAGGTGGGCCATCTACCAGCCATGTAGGCTGACCCCACTTTCAGGGTGATGGGGTATCCCCCAGCTGGGTCAGCTGACCCCACTTTCAGGTAGGTGGGCCATCCCCCAGCTGAGTCGGCCGACCCCACTTTCAGGTAGGTGGGCCATCCCCCAGCCATGTAGGCTGACCCCACTTTCAGGGTGATGGGGCATCCCCCAGCTGAGTCAGCCGACCCCACTTTCAGGTAGGTGGGCCATCCCCCAGCCATGTAGGCTGACCCCACTTTCAGGGTGATGGGGCATCCCCCAGCTGGGTCGGCTGACCCCACTTTCAGGTAGGTGGGCCATCCCCCAGCCATGTAGGTCGACCCCACTTTCAGGGTGATGGGGCATCCCCCAGCTGGGTCAGCTGACCCCACATTCAGGTAGGTGGGCCATCCACCAGCCATGTAGGCCGACCCCACTTTCAGGGTGATGGGGCATCCCCCAGCTGGGTCGGCTGACCCCACTTTCAGGTAGGTGGGCCATCCACCAGCCATGTAGGCCGACCCCACTTTCAGGTAGGTGGGCCATCCACCAGCCATGCAGGCTGACCCCACTTTCAGGGTGATGGGGCATCCCCCAGCTGGGTCGGCCGACCCCACTTTCAGGTAGGTGGGCCATCCCCCAGCCATGTAGGCCAACCCCACTTTCAGGGTGATGGGGCATCCCCAGGCTGGGTTGGCCGACCCCACTTTCAGGTAGGTGGGCCATCCCCCAGCCATGTAGGCCAACCCCACTTTCAGGTAGGTGGGCCATCCACCAGCCATGTAGGCTGACCCCACTTTCAGGGTGATGGGGCATCCCCCAGCTGGGTCAGCCGACCCCACATTCAGGTAGGTGGGCCATCCACCAGCCATGTAGGCCAACCCCACTTTCAGGGTGATGGGGCATCCCCCAGCTGGGTCGGCTGACCCCACTTTCAGGTAGGTGGGCCATCCCCCAGCCATGTAGGCCAACCCCACTTTCAGGGTGATGGGGCATCCCCAGGCTGGATCAGCTGACCCCACTTTCAGGTAGGTGGGCCATCCACCAGCCATGTAGGTCGACCCCACTTTCAGGTAGGTGGGCCATCCCCCAGCCATGTAGGCCAACCCCACTTTCAGGGTGATGGGGCATCCCCAGGCTGGGTCGGCTGACCCCACTTTCAGGTAGGTGGGCCATCCACCAGCCATGTAGGCTGACCCCACTTTCAGGGTGATGGGGCATCCCCCAGCTGGGTCAGCCAACTCCACTTTCAGGTAGGTGGGCCATCCGGCCGACCCTATGTCAGGGCTGGTCAGCCGACACCGGCTAGTCCCACCTTTAGGCCAAAATGTACAGGGCGGGTGACCCAGTTTCAGGACCATGGTTGACTGAACTATGTGCCTGTCCTGCATGTTTGAATGAAAGGTATCGTTGATATGTTCGCGACCAGTGGTCCTACTTGAGAGTGCATCTCCGGAGATGGGATCTGTCTAGTAGAAGTTATAGGTAGTGCACTCAGTGAGTGGCTTGTACACACCATAACAGTTTCAGTTGCCTCTGCGAGTTTGAATCTGACTAATTCGATACTTCTGGAAACCGCTCCTTCAACATCATTATACTGTAGGGCAGAGGAAACCAAACTGGAACGGGCACTGTGAGCGAGAAAGACAAGCAGCGAGGAGGACACATACCAATATCAAGGATCCGCAACCCATTGAATGATCTTCCAATCTAGCATGGCGGCATCCTCGAGCACTTCGAGTCAAAACCATGCGAAGCAGGGAATTTGAGAGGTTTAGGTAAAAGATACTAGTACTGTTCGGTGTGACATTTGCATGCCTGCAATATCAATTAGCACTTTATTCAAACTTTATTAGACTGCCCCCTCGTGCTGCTTTTGAGTAAGTCACGCAGATTGAAGAACAATGCAATTTTCCCAATCAACTTGCACTTTCCCATCCATTGGTGGAGCCCTCCTCGGTCAATCGTTGCGTTATATGTATGCATTGATCCACATACGTATCTGAACGACAACCAGTATTGCTTACTTTATACTTCGTGCCTTGGCCTGTAAGTTGTTTCCCTCTATTTAATCAACCTCGCTACTTGCTTACTCCGTTCTTTTTCATATGTATATCTCCAACAACAACGTATTGTTGTACTGTTCATGTTGCACCTGGTCACCGAATGCCCCTCCCCGGAGGCAGAACTGCTTCTACCGTGTATATCCTCATTCAATGACTTCAACAGAGGATGTTTTGCCCGAGCGAGCAGAGTTAGAATGGTGTCCCGCTATGTCTCATGGTAGGGATGTTGCCCCCTTTAATATGGCAGTGGCCCTCTACAACAGATTCTTGAAAAAGGGAAAAAATTGATGACTTGGACGAGGCCATCGCCTTACTCTGTGATGTTGTAGAACTACGTCCCTCTGGACATCCAGATTGGCCTTCATCGTTCCACTGGCTTGCTCTCTGTTTTTCAGATAGGTATGACAATCAGGGTGTAGTTGCCGACTTGGAAGAAGCTGTGATTCGCAGACGTGCTGCACCAGGGCACCGTACCCCAGGGCATCCCGATCGTGGTGGGTCTCTTTACAATCTTGCTTGCGGTTTCAAGAGGAGGTTCCAGAAACACGCTGGAAAATGTGATCTTGAGGGGGCAATTGAACTACATCATGCAGCGTTGGAACTGCGTCCCCCTGGAAATCCTGATCAACCTTCGTCTCTCCACTCTCTCTCTGTCTTTTTAATGGGTATGATAATCAGGGTGTAGCTGCCGACTTGGAAGAAGCCGCCGCACTTGGACATGCAGCACTATGGCTGAAGGTCTGTAGTATGCATTGACTCCCATATAGCTGTATCCCAGCTTTGGTCCGACCGACGCCCAGCATTGCTTACTCTATACTTTGTGTCTTGGCATGTGGGTTCTCTCTAGTTGTTTAATTGGCCTGGCTGATCGCTTACTCTGTTCCTTATTCCTGATGGTAACATATTGCTCTATTCTTCCTGTGTTATTGCAGCTGATCACTGCACACCCTCCAAAGGTGGAAATACACACGATGGAAACGTTTCTGCCATGGAACCCTTTCGACCATGTATATCCTCATCCAATGGTCCCTACAGACGATATTTTGCACAAGCAAGCAGAGTTGGTGTGGTGTCCCTCTCGGTTTAATGGAAGTGATATGGCCTCTTCATCCTGGCGGTGAAGGGAATTAAAATGAAAGTGGGAGGAGACTATAGGAGAGTCTCCTGTTGGTGAGAGTGGGGTCAGTTCGACCCAAGAGGTTCTGGAGCTATGAAACACGCCCTGTGAGTGAGGAGATGGGGAGAAAACAAATGAAAACTGGTTTCGAGACTCTGTAGGATTCGAGCAATGACGTCTAAAGAATGTCCGAGGCTGGGTAAATATTCCGCCGGGCTTCGTCTTTCGTCTTTCTGCGTCTCTGGTATTTCGTCTATTATTCCGATGATGTAGTGTAGTGTAATTACAAGGATTTGACTTGTGCATGGCTTATATAAGCCACAACACAGCCAAATATGAAGTCAAAAGCACTAAATAAAAGTATAGTAACAATAAAAATCAAAATCACTAGTAAAGTTGAAAATAAACAGAATCCCATGCTAGGGAGAACACTTTCCCTACAGCGGAGGGGCCTCTAGGAAAATCAATGACGTGGACGAGCCCATCCCCTTACTCTCTCCACTGGCTTGCTCACCGTATTTCAGATAAGTATCTCAATCAGGGGATAGTCGTTGACTTGGAAGAAACTGTTACACTCAGACGTATGGTGCTGGAGCTCTGCCGCCCAGGGCATCCTGATTGTGGCAAATCTCTCTACAATCTCCGTTGTGATCTCAGGAGAAGGTTCCAGTAACACGCTGGAGTGTGTGACCTGGAGGTGGGGATTAAGTTCCACCATACAGCATTGGAACTATGTGACGTTGCCTGTGGACGAACATGCTCGTCGAGCGATGAATTGCCATCGACCAATCAATATCAATACAGTAATAACAACGCCACAATATGCAGGTTGACAGCAATGATGCAAGTACCGCATCAGGGTAGGAGTGAGGGTCAACCTGGTGGATAGTTGTCCCGTCACCCTACTGACAATACTGGTTGCATCCGGCATCACATGCACAAGAGATACACTCAAAACACTCAAAGGTTACTTCGGTTTATTCCAGAAATGTGAGCCTCTCGATCGAGCATATTTCTCACTGGTTGATTATTATCGCAAATTTTGAAAGAGTGACCAGCTATGTGGTTTGCCAGAAGAGTGATTGCTGATAGTACTGCTGCAGCATCGGCACTCTCAGAGAGCGGGCTCAATTTATGGGTAAATCCACTCAGAAAGTCACCCATTTGCTGGGTTGAATGGAGCTTTCCAGGCACTCGAAGGATTCAAGAAATGCATGCTGTAATTCGGTCGCCTTTCTGCTTGGCGGCCCGCTGTAAAGATTGATGGTAAAGGAGTGTGGGTGGAGTCTAGAATAGACTCCAGTTGGAAGGGGGGTCTTAGTTCGACCCAGGGAGCTAGAGTTGCCTGGTAGGGAGTCAAAGAGTGGTGTGAAAAGACTGAAAACGCGCCCTAAAACCCAAGAGAGACTCAGGAAAACATGTATAGCACATCAGGAATGGAGAAATAATATTCTAAGCACTCCGGCTTGGAATTCCGTCTGTTTTCGTCTCTATAATGCATCTATTATTTTTTTTAAGTATGTACAGGTGCTCTCGAAGTGGTCGTGCGGGCTTACATAAGCCAAATGCGTGCAAACATGAAGTAAAAAAAAAACAAAAGACAGAAGAGAAAACAAATCAGTAAGTAAAAACAGTGAAATAAAAGAAATATCCTAGTAGGGAGGATAGTCTCCCTACATCCGAGGGTGGCTTGAGATAGTGACTGTCCTCAGTCACCACATACCGAGCCATACCACACAACACGACGAGGGCTATCCTCCTCGAAACAGAAACTCTATGTCAAAACTCAAAAATGCGAACTCAAAAGCAAAAGAGACCATAAAGAAAACAAACATGAACAAGAAGGGGTACCCATGCAGCAGGAGAGGGTGCCAGAGTGGCCTCGAGGGGCAACGAGGGGACTCGAGGGGGTGGCTTCGAAGACAAGAGTGACTCAAGCCTAGACAGGCCTCGGAAGGTGACTCGAGGGGGAAGGACAGCTGTGCGAAGGGGAAACACAAGCCTTCGAGAGGCTCTGATGAGCCTCGGGACTCTACTCGAGGGTGGGACTGGGCTCGAAGCGGCAGATCGCTCTCGAGGGGGACATGGGACTCTCGAACTCGAAAGGTGCTCTGGGGTAGTCTCAGGGTTGACTCAGAGCTCAAAGGGGAAGGCTTTGCTGTCAAAATCACAGCCTCACGAAGGAGGAGCAAGGTTCTGCGGGGGGCTCAAGATCTGAGGGTGGCTCGACAGAGCCCTCGAAGCAGTTTCGAGGCAGGGGGAACAAACCTTCTAGCACTCTAACAACCTACTGAGTGCACACACGACTTCCAATCCTCTCTCGAGCTATGAAGCAAGTGTGGAAGCTAAGTCACCAGCCTGCTATCTGGGACACACCACCGTGGCTAAGCCACAGTGTGCCACGAGCCTGCATAAGTGACTCGGCAAGGAAATGAGCTGCTCGGAGCCAGCTTGGGGGAGAAAGGGAGGTCCTTTGATGTTCGAGGGGATGCCTCGAAGGGGAAATGAGGGGGGAGCTTCATGCTCGAGTGCGCCTCCCTGGGAGCATCTTCTAGAACGAGACCGAGAGTGCTCCACAGGGGTATCCCGAGAGTAAGAACTGAACAGATAAAACCAACATATATTTCATGAAGTGAATACGACACAAGCAGGGAGGGTGTAGGGGTACAGGTGTGTCTGAGGGAAGCATCTATGTCATGATTGCGTCTTGACAGGTCTCAGAATGCGTCTCAATAGGTCTCAGAAAGCGTCTCAAATACGTTACAATTGCATCTCGGTAGGTCTCCGAATGCGTCTGGAATATGTTAAGATTGCGTCTGGAATACGTTACGACTGCGTCTGGAAAGGGGAACGAAGCGGATACGTCTGGAATATGATACAATTGCATCTGGAACTTGTTATGATTGCGTCTCGTCTGGATCTCGGAAAGCGTCTCGAACACGTTATGAAGAGGGCACGTCTAGAACACATTATGAACACGTCTCGGAAGGGGAACAAAGCGGATACGTCTGGGGTATGATACAATTGCACCTCGAAGGGGGAACGAAGCGGATACGTCTGGGGTATGATACAATTGCGTCTCAAGAGGGGAACGAAGCGGATACGTCTGGGATATGATACGATTGCGTCTCGAATATGTTATGACTGCATCTGGAACACGATATGAACAACGAGGGTGCGTCTCGAACACATTACGACTGTGTCTCGGAGGGTCACGGAATGCATCTCGAATATGTTATGAATGAAGCAAATGCGTCAAACAAAGCATCTATGTCACAAACACGTCTCGAACGGGTCTGGAATGCAGCTAGGTCTCAAAGAAGCTGGTGGGGTCTCAACAGGGCTTTGACTGACTCTAAGACGATGGGAAACAGTTACCTACAACTCGAGAGGGAGCTAAAACGCGAGGGAGAGTGCCAGGGAGCATAAGCTGTGGCAGGGGAGGAGGACGGCAGCGCGCTGGGGAGGAACTGCTCGACGGAATGCTACAAAACT
Source organism: Pisolithus marmoratus (assembly GCA_024613145.1). Classification (NCBI taxonomy): domain Eukaryota; kingdom Fungi; phylum Basidiomycota; class Agaricomycetes; order Boletales; family Pisolithaceae; genus Pisolithus; species Pisolithus marmoratus. The sequence goes on from JANFAE010000460.1 coordinate 24,858, forward strand.
TTGGAGGATGGTAGAGGTAGGCCAGGAGAGCTGGGAGAACGAAGAAACATGGGAAACAGCGCACTCAGTCCCGAGTTATTCCAATTTTCGTCCTACAGAGCCTTTCTCCACAAAAATAAGGATATCTCCAGAAGTACTGAAGCGGACGCGACGACAAAGGCACCGTTCGAAAGGTCTCGTCGGGTAGGATCAGAATCCCGAAAAGCGAGAGGTCCGGCGCGTCGGGTCCCGAGAAAACGCGTGTGCAAGCTCGGAGGTAGGGGGGGACAGCAGCACATTGGTGAACAACCGCTCGACGGAATTCTACAAAACTTCGGAGGGTGGTAGAGGCACGCGAGGAGAGCTGGGAGAACGAAGAACCGGAGAAAATGGTGCACCCAGTCCTGAGTTATTCCAATTTTCGTCCTACAGGGCCTTCTCCACAAAAATGAGAATATCTCCAGAAGTACTGAAGCAGATGCGACAAAAAAGACCTCGTTCGAAAGGTCTCGTCGAGTAGAATCCGAATACAGAAAAGCGAGAGGTCCGGCGCGTCGGTAAGGAACACACCCTGAACAGTAAAGTTAGTTCGGATCTACGATGGAGTGGAAAGTCTACATACCATAGTCAGCATCTGCTTGCGCCAGCTTGTTGAGGGGCCAAGGGGTAGTATCATCAGAGTGAGGGACCCAGGGGTCACAGGCCAAGGTGCTTGGACCTGATTCGGCTGAAGGATCCACAGTCGACTGTGACATGGGTGGAGTAGTGCTGCAAGGTACAGTCCAAACAAATGACTTCCAGCGCAGTTCTATGAATGCTGCCATTCATGTAGAATCCAAGATGGCCCCATTGAGGAACATGCCAGATCTGGGGGAAAAAAAAGGGGGGAGTTAGTGTGTGCTACTAGGAGAGGAAGTCACTTACTCAGTGATGACTGCAGTATTTTTTAACTGCATAATGCCAGATTCGATTGCGACATTGCAGTAAGTTCTGCCTACTGACCGCAACATTCCTCTATACCCCTTTCTGGGACTGGAGATGATCCATACCTCACGACCAACCTGGCGCTCTATGTCACGAAGAGAATGGTTTTCTAGTTTGATGCAAAAACCAATGAGGACATTATGCTATAACTTCATTAGAACAGTATAAAAGCATGAAGGTGCGAACACTTACCAATGGACCATCATCAGCCAGAACTGTAAGACGGCCAGATATGAAGTCAACAGAACAAACGAGCCCTTTGATGCCTACAGCAGGACCATGGGCCACTCAAACATGGTCACCGATAGTAACATCATACCCCTTCTCCCTGGAGAATTGCAGGGTAGATGGGGGTATGATAAGCACCTTGTCCATACTGACAGACACCTGTATGAGGTCACTCCCCTCATCGATATTGCCATCGCCGCCAAGAACTTCAGGTTCTTGGGCCCTGGACTTTCCCTTATCTCTGAGGTTGTCAGGGTCAGCCTGCTGAAGCATGGATGGTGTGATCAATATTTTGTGGCTGCTGTGCCAGTGTAGCGTGCCGCAAAGACCTTTGTGTGGCCCACTGATGATGCGTACGAAGTCCCCTGGTTGTATGTGGCTCTCACAAATCAGAAGATCATCTGGCACTTGGTTGTCAGGCTCTCGAGAGATGTATGTTGTCAGGGAGACATGCGATGCTAGGAATATTGCTGGGACATCGAGCTACAAACATGTCAATAAACAATCTACTTCGCAAGGCCATGACTTGCCTGTTGGTCACTGCCCTGCAGTACATACATATCATCCACTTTGCCTATCACAATGCCCTGAAAGCCACAGTTAAGACCCGCGATAACCTGGACAGAAGTGCCAGTAGGGAATTCCAGTTTGAAATCATGTATGGAGATTTCCAGTGCCTTGACAACCTCATCACTTGATCTCTCCGTTGAAACACAGACAGTGACCGACTTGCATTGGCTGTCCATCGTGACAATGCGAGCTAACTTGCCTGCAAATTCACCATAACAAATCCACCCAGTGTCTCCATCTTGCCACCATTGAGCTGAGAATCTCGTAAGCGTGCGGTCGACCAACAGGGGATCTACTGATGCCAGGGAAAACCAGGCAATTTCGTCAGGCAAAGGCATGCTCACTACCTTCACCCACTTTGTGGGGAAGTAGCTGAACTACAGCCATAATAATACTCCTTCCCCTCGCAGTAGGCAATGGGATGCCCCTCATCACTTGTGGAAACAGGTTACCTCTAAACCATGCCCCCTGGCCAAGTCCACATCAAATATGCTCCATTCATTGGACAGGACTTTGAGGGTCAGACTGGTAAGGCAATGACCGAGGAACGACAAGTGCGCTGATGGAACCTGTCCTCGACACAGAGTACATAGGCGATATCGCCCTTGAGGGTACCAAATAATATGCGTACCCAAGAACGTACTGGGATGTCACAGCACTGCGTGATGGATATCAGCTCTTCTCTTGGTATCCACACAATGTCCTTGACGAGGGTGCTGTGTGACAGGGGGAGGCTTTGTTGAACCTCCAATGGATTGCAAGCTTCTATGAAAATATGTTGAGGGAGTGAGTGGAAGGTCTGGCAGTGCAAACTTTGGCCCTTGAGGTTTTTTAAAACGAAGGCTGCAGCACCAGCTAATGAAGATGGGGTAAGATGTCAAGTGAAGAAAGAAGGAGCAGTTACTCACTGGTGGGCAACTCTATCATGAAGATTCTCAGCTCAATCTGGCCCACATCTACGTCCATGCCAACATTGGTATTGCGTACAGGGCTTTGACATGCTCTCAAGTTAGATCCTGCAACACTCCCCTCACGACTATAATGGTGGAAAAGATTGTCGAGGCGTTGGTTGAAAGTCATTTGCCCAGACTGACCAAGCTGGGTCACTCTTGGATGGTGATCCACTTCGTTATCTCAGTCATTTTCATCTACACTTTCATCGTCATCCTCGGCGTCCTCCTGCACAGATGTATCCAAGAACCAATGAATGGACATGCTGGGTCTTGAACACTTTGCTGGGGGTAGGGGACCATCGGATTTGCGGGAGACCTTGTCTGAAGGGTGGGTCGGCAATGGGATATGAACCATAAGATGAAAAATTGACTCATGAGTCTTTGAGGAAGAGACACCATGGGAAAGGGGGGCATCGGAGACACTGGCTGCAAGGTTGTTCAATAATTATTTGATGTAGAATTAGAAAGTTTATTACTGGAAGACAAAGCCTGAGGAGCAGAGAGTTCGTGAACACCTGATAAACGTCAACAAATCACTCTCCATTGTGGTTTGGGGATTTACTTACTGGGATGGTAGAGGACACCACACTCAATCATGGCAGCCTTAACAACCTCAATGGTGATGGTGGCACCTTGTGAGAGGCTTCGAATACTTTGTCAAAGACAGGTGCCCATTCGTTGAACTTGAACCTATCCCCAAACTTGTTCTTCATCTGCGCCAACAAATCGTCGAAAGATATCTCATCACTAGCCGCCCATCCCAAAAGTAGCTGCCATGCAGCAACATCCTCCAACACAGTGGTCATCTTCATCTGCTCGAGCTGCTGAGCAGCCTTGATGGAATTGAAGCCCTCTTTGGGATCCATCAAGATGATCCCCATGAGATCGAGCCATTCTTCCTGGTCAAAGGGGATACCTGTGACAGTGAGCTCGACATCTATCTTAGTCAGAGTGATCGTATCAGAAACCTTGCCCTGCATGTACTGCTCTAGAAGAGCGAAAGCCTGCATCATTAAGGGCAGCAGCGGGGATATGAATGGAAGACGCCATTTGATAGTAGGAATGAATTGTTTTATGAGCTGGAAGTAATCAGCGAGTAGTAAAGGCAGTAGAGAGGAGTACGAACGAAAATTGACTTTAGGCGACATCTTTCAATGATCAGCTTGCTATTGTTCCTAACAATAGGGTCGGAACAATGGTCTAAGAGTACAGTAGTTAGCACGATATCCGAACCGACAGCAGTGCGTGAACTTGCTTAACTTAGCGTGCGTTCTTCGTATGCTCTTTACATCAGTTGCTATCTAAAATCTACAATTGCTCGATGTATACACTACCACAGCTTGTTAAATCCTTCGCAATGATTTGGTTATCAAGACATTGTTCATAAGCTATTTATCAATTTACTAGCATTGATTATCTACGGGTGTACTAATTGTCTACGTCGACACATTAGGCTAGCCGTTTAACGCTGAATGTTGAGAATCCAGTTAGTACTACGAACTTTCACAACAGTGAGAAACTCACCTTCTGCACTGAATCTATGTATATAGCAATGCACGACGTCTACTGAGCGAGATGTTAGAATAATGAACTCACGGGCGATAAACCATGAATGACTTACCTGGTGAGTGGGCGAAAAGGAAAAAGGTGTTCGTGAGAAAAAACAGCGTTGATATACTGAACGCAACTCACGGTCACGTGCATATCCACCATCACCATGAAGCAACTGTACGCGTGACCGTGAGTTGCGATCAATGTATCAACGTTGACTTTTCTCACTGAACACCTGTTCTACCCCATATATCAGTCGCTTAGCTTAGTAGTACATCTAATACTGTATGCTGGAGATGCCGTCGGATGGTGTTAAAGTACGATCATTGATACAATTTGTCCGTAGTGGATTCAAAACTACGGGGATATATCCTCCAGGAAAGATTACATCGTGATGGGCAAGATTATCATTGACACGATTCCTGGAATGACGCAGCAAATAAGTTGGACCCTCGTCAACCTATTATACCTCACCGTACTGTCCCCCGGAATGGGGTATATGCAGCTAATTCAACGTTATCACAGTTGTCCTATCTCATGTTTCATTGGGTCACTGGCATCCCATTCGACAACGAACTACACTGCAGGGACGTACTGACGACCTTACCCTATGGGAACAAATTGACGATGATGCACAGTACACTCCTTCCAAGAAATGGTTGTTCACTGCACCCATCCTATAAGATAGTGAACAATGGCACACATGGCAACAGGGTTTACGGACCTGTCGAAATCTAGGGTTGCAGGAAGTGCGAGCTACGTCCCATAGGCTTCTGAGTTTTCGCACGCATATGGTCGTCAAGACATTGCTCAAGGACTATTTAGGAACAAATCGTATCTACAGTGTACATAACCTGCACATACAGTCTACCAGAGCCACATGCTCTATTCCTAAGGCCGTTTTCAGTCGCTTGCATGAATTGATTATCATGACATACCTGAGTCAGTTGTAGTATGACGACCTCCTCCTGAGAATACTGCCACTGCGCAAAGTGACACATCACCCATGATGGACAGGACAAATTCTAATGCGTCTGAAAGTTTAGCACTGTAGAGGGATGCAGGAAAGTGTGGATAGCGACAAAATGGGTCGAGCGTATCTTCATTCACGTGTAGCTGGCGTTGAATGACTGAATTTGACTTCTCCTTCATGAAAGATTATGTACTTGATACTGCCAGGAATGGCAGTAGAAGTGCAGCCCCCGGGGTAGAAGAAGACTAAACTGTTACCAATATGGGTAGAACGGCAACTGAAGGTAGATCCACCAAATCGGAAGTGGGAATAGAAGACATGCAATTTTGCGGAAGTGAGTTTGCGGAGATCACCTGGCACTGAGGACGGGACTTTGTCCGACTCATAGGTAGTGTCATACGACAGGTCTCCACCAGCAGATAGGTATTTGTCAAATAAAGATTTGCAACGCTGAATAGCCTTCGGACGTTCTGGACGAGACAGCCAGCATCTGATCCGAGAACCTTGCACGAATGTGTTCAAAACAGTCTCCTCTTGCTGACCTATGGATAACATGAGCATCATGGACACCCGTAACTCCGGAGTGGCATACCAAATTGGTGATTCGTTGGCATGCGTTGCAAGTGTCCGATAAGGCGTTCATAGGGGAAGCTCCACCATGACCTTACAGGTCCAAAAAGGCTGAGGTAGTCATAAACATGGATAGCCATATGATAATTCGGACGTATGTGCACATGGGGGAAGATCTCTGGCAAAGACTTGAGCCAACTTGTGACATAACTGCGGTATGCGGTCATGCGGTCCTCTGTCATGCTTCGCAGACATGCAATGCGCACAGCACGGACCAGGTTCATGGTGTGCTCCAAGATGCGAAGATATTGGGATTCTAACTCATCAACGGGCTCCTTGCAACCTCGTCCCCATAGGCTTATTAATGCCAAGGGGAGATAAATCGTGACCATGGTACGCCACTCATCAGCTTTCAGGGTACCTGCCCTAGTGTCACCGAAATTATGCGGTACTGATCTCACCCATGACGGGGTGTGGGTATCTTTAATGACTTGCCGGATTCGGTGCATCACCTCTGGAGTCGAAGTTTGGACGACAGGGGGGAGCTTTCATAGGCTGGTTCTGACGCTGCATGGATATAAGTTGAAGGGTATCTGGAGACCTGATATGATACTCACCCAAGCCAACAAGGTGTCTACCCAGCGTGCTTTGCACACCTTCTTCCCCACCTTCCCCTCCCCCCAGTCCGGTTGAAGATTGAGCCCCGCTGCTACATACTGTAAAGCTTCAATGTTCTTGGCCCGTAATTTCCGTCCTAGTTGGGAGATGTAGCGAGCCTTGTTGATCGACTCGTCGTCACAGTAGTCCTCCACAGCACTCAGGAGAAGCCTCTGAATGGTGATAATTTGCTTTCGACTATTGGGATTTAATCTTGCGACTTCGCTTTCATCTGTGCTGCGAAAGTTGTACTTGAACGCTGGATGTGGTTCGCTCGCTAAACGTGCTGTCACTGTCGTGAGTCCCAGGTGTTCACGAAACTCGTCCTGGGTCAGCCCCTCGAGCAGGCAGTGCATCGGGTCAACTACCAACTGGCGTGGGGGGTTCCAATAAGGGAGGCGCCAGAGTGGCGACCATCTCACCCCATAAGTATGGAAAAGCTTCATGTGTTTAGCTGCCAAATGAGCCTGCTGGTAAGTCTCCACTTGCAATCATAGAAGAGCATGATTGCAAAATTGCCAGTCATCTGAAGTGACGTCTGTCCACCCAAGGGTATTGATACGAGAGCAATTGCATGTAGTGCAGTAAAAGTGACTAGTCACTGCCACTAACTGTGCAGTCTTCCTGGCGGCTGGAAGGTCGCATACGACACAAGCCAAGGCTGTGCAAACGACTCGATTTCTCCAGGAGCCTGTATGAGAAAACTGCATGCCTCGATCCCAGCTGGCGACCATATCGTCAATCAGTGGGTCCAGAAAATGATTGATCTGGTCTCCAGAAGGCTCATTTGGACCGGGGATAATCCCTGCCAGATACATGTTTTCAGGCTTATACCGCATGTCCTGGGGAAGGTTCAGGCATACACAGGATACAGTGAGCTCAAAAACCCTTTCCATGTTTACCCTAATTGCAGTGCATGAGGTGTACTGCCAGACACTGTGGGAATTTTGCTTAGCTTTGGTGGAGTCATAAATAGTACGTACTCCTGGCTACAAAATGGCCCCTATATCATGTGATTTGGTTCACTGGCTGGCAAGATATAAGCAATATAAAACAGCAACCTCATGGAAAGGGTTTTTGAGCTTTTGAATAGATGGGTATTCTAGTACTTGGTATAACTTCCTTTTGCTTTCAACACTGCCTGAACCCTTCTAGGCATACTCTCAATCAACTTCTGACACTCTTCAACTGGTATCCCTTCCCATTCCACCTGAACTCTCTCCCACAATTCATGAATTCCACTAGGGGGGTTTTCATGTTGTGCAAGCCTCCTCTTGAGACAACCCCAGAGATGCTCAATGGGGTTTAGGTCTGGAGACTGTGCAGGCCACACCATGGTCTGGAATTCTTGCTCTTCCCACCAATTCCTGACCATTCTGCAAGTGTGCTTGGGGTCATTGTCCTGCTGAAAGATGATGTCAGGAGGATTGAGACCATAATACTCCACAGTTTGTTGGAGCTCATCCCTCAAAATTTGAAGGTAAAGGTCTCCATCCATCCTACCATCAATCTTGGTAGCAAAACCAACTCCCTGCCAAGTCATACAGCCCCACATCATAAGGGAACCTCCTCCAAACTTGAGGGTTCCTTCAACCAGCCTATCATTAAGCCCCTCACCAGCCCTTTTCCATGCCCATTTGCATCTATCTGACCCTAGACAATTTATTTTGGTCTCATCAGACCATATAACCCTTTTCCAGTCCTCCACAGTCCAGTCTTTATGAGCAACAGCAAAATCCAAACAAGCCTTGCAATGTCTAGCAGAAAGAATAGGGTGTTTGGTCTTGACTACAGCCTTCATACCAGCTTTCTTCAGGTGAAGATGAACTGTGCTGGCAGAGAGAGGTTGATTGGTGATGTTGGAAAGAGTTTTGGTCACTTGGACAGCATTTTCAGCCTTCCCAGAAGTGATGAGATGTTGAGCATGACAAATATTGGTAGGAGAGAGCTTAGTGGGATGACCTCCAGTGACCTTCAGAAGGGTAGGATGCTCTTTGGAATAAAGTTTGGATATGGTGGAAGGGCTGACACCAGTTTGCTTGGCAATGGCTTCACCAGAAAGTCCAGAATCAAGCAAGGAAAAGATGGTGCTTTGTTGAGTAAGGGAAAGGGATCTGACCATGATGGTAATGGGGAATAAAGAACCATGTGAACTTTTTCAAGCTCAGACACCATGTTTACATATGTACCATTGTTTGTACTAACAAACATTAGCAAATATACTATGATTTTACTCACCAATTCAAAAGCTCAAAAACCCTTTCCATGAGGTTGCTGTTTTATATTGCTTATATCTTGCCAGCCAGTGAACCAAATCATGTGATCTAGGGACCATGTTGTAGCCAAGAGTAAGTACTATTTATGACTCCACCAAAGTTAAGCAAATTTTTCATGGTGTCTGGCAGTACACCTCATGCACTGCAATTAGGGTAAACATGGAAAGGGTTTTTGAGCTCACTGTATGGAGTATGCATGAAAGTGGTAACATTTGGCGAACATAGGGCAGCCTAGAAATGTGTAGTCACTTAAACATGTATCAAGTGGTAAATCAAAGGTGCTTAACTTCAGCGGTATTTCATGGACAGATTGTGAATGGGGTCAGCGTTGCAGCCAACACTGCAAGCATTTCACAATTTTTCATCCCAAAATATGCTGAAAATTTTGAAAAAAGAGATACTCTTTTATTTCAGCTGTTTTCAAAGAATAAAGGTGAATATAATGTAATGTTTTCTTTGTCTTTTCTGCCAAAAAACATGAATTAATGGTAATGCCCATTAGGATCTTCACTGATGGGTATTAGCATCAATCAATGTTTTTTAGTAAATCATGCAAAGAAAACAAAGTGTTATCATTGCCTTTTCTCTTTGAAAACATGTGTCAAAAAAGAGTATCTCTTTCTTCAATTTTTTCAGCATGTTTTCTCAAGAAAAATTGTGAAATGCTTGCAGTGCAACGGCGAGCGAATTATCTGCAGGTGGGTGGAAGAGGGGAAAACATGTTAGTGAGGAAGTCAGTATTGATATGCTGAACCAACTCACGATGAACAATAGGACAAAGGAGATCACATTGAACGATGACTGCTAAAAGTGTATGACAATCTAGGAAGTGGTTGATTGGGCACTGAAAATGGATGGCTTAACTGGAGCTATATTTTGTGGTCTTTGCTTGAGGAAATGCATCTTGCTATCAATGAGGGTCCAGAATTGCGAACATATTGATACATAGACAAACATTAATGCAATACTATACAAGTACAATTGTGTAACTACTGACTACTACTGATTGTGCCCAACAATGAGCGACTTACCTATGAGTGGGTGGAAAAGAGAAAAAGAAGTCGTGAGAAAAGTCAACGTTGATATACAGAATGCAACTCACAGTCACGTGCATAGCTGGGGACACATGTCCTATGCACACACATGACTGTGAGTTGCATTCTGTATATCAATGTTGACTTTTCTCAGAAACAACTCTTTCTCTTTTCTGTCCACCGATAGGCCTAGGTAAGTTGCCCACTAATGGTGTCTATTACACTAATATCTTGTCTGTAGACACCATCTGTTGGTATATACATAGACCAAAGCAGTGCGAAGGTAGGTTGCGCACTATTGTGAAGGCTATGTGACACTTCTCACAATTATAGATTTCGACAGGTCCATAAACCCTGTTGCCATGTGTACCTTTTTCACAATCTTCCCAGATTCCAAGTTGTAGTCCTGTGTACCCTTGTATACTGCATACCACTAGACAGAGCAATGTTTACAGTAGGCCAAAACATGATAAGATAATAGAACAGTACCATATTTGTGCGAGCTGGCGGAAGCAATGTGACGAACATGCACGCTAGTTTAAGCTCCTCTGCACTGTCGGCTTGATTATCGCATGACTATGTTGTCCTAGATCATTGCTCCGTCCTCCTATTGTCATGAACTATATGAAATATAACAGCTATAATTGCCGGCCACCTCAAATTACTTTGTTCGTACTCCCCTTCGAAGACGATGCTCATGATATGCTAACTCTTTCTCAGTGCTGTGTCAAGCTATCATCTCTGTCTACACCATCGCCTAAATATGCTCAATCACATTCAAGGTTTGATGAAATGAATACCTAATGTGGAGATTACTGGGCAGGCATTGGGCGCCTTGTGCCCCCTCACTGTGTGATCACTTCTGAGCATATGGAAACTGATTTCTAATTATTTACTTTCATATTACATTTTGATCATTGGAAAAGCTATTATTTCGATGATCTCAGAATCTATTGTGTAACATTAAATTAAGCGCACCTGCAAAGTGTTTTCCAAATTTAAACTTTACCTATTGTTGCTATCTTTTTAGGAAGATAATGCTGTCAATAACCTTGTGACATTCATGCCATATATAATTTTCAATTGTCTTTGGGTAGATATCATAATGTTTCTCCCAATATAGACTGGCGATAAAAATTATAAGCCTTCTCAGAATAAAATTTTATAAGAGTGTGGTAATTTGAATCATAATAAAAAATATTGTTTTCACTTTTGAATACTCTTTAAAGCATCTGAAAATATTGAAACCGCCACTGTGAGTCAGGGTCCGTGAACTTAAAGGTAAGTCTGAACGAGATATGCCTAAATTAGGTAAGCTTTATTGTGTATGTCTAAATCTGGTACGTCTTTGTCATTTCTGTTGGATCATGGGTAAGTACAGTTATCGTGGAAAACCTACTTGCGGTGTCAGGCATGCCCTAAGCAGGGCAAGGGCTGTGAGGCTCTACAAGTTCCGTCCTAGAGTAATCTATATATAGTTGTTGATAAGTAAATAGTAGTTAAACAAATTATTATTATGTGGTTAATAAAACTATTGGTGTCGTCTTTTGTGTCTGACAGACAAGACCACACCATACACATATTATTGAGATTATTATGTGATGGAATAACTAACATTTGGTGTTTGATGTTGCCAGATCTATCTTTTTGATTCGAGCGGCAACATGCCATATCCAATATAGTTTTGACACAAGGCTTAAAGCGTTATAATGCTATATATGACATTTTACACATTTTTAGTACATTATGCTTATTGCCAGATGAATATATTACCTTGGCATAAAATTAGGAATCTAGTGATATACCATTCACGATGCTTATGTACTCAGCACACATATCATCCCTGCTGCCTTTCCTAGATCAGTCCCAGATGTTCCTCTTCCCGAAATCCCAACACTCGCTAGCTTAACATCAGCTTCCAAAATGCAAAAGCAGGTAACCACAATAATAAAAGAACTCATTGAAAGGCAGATGCGCTTCATGCAAGGGAAACTGACTGGTGACTTCAGCCAGAAACCACTTTGGAACTGTATCAACCACTGCATCCGGAAACACAGACATAATACCATAAGGACTGGCTTGACTTTGTTGCTCATTCATGGAAATGGGTACCTGAAGGAAGTGAGTTTAACTAATCGCCTTCCTCGTCTGTTGGTAACCTGGGTTTTAGATATGGGAGACTGTGTTGTGAAGTCTTCTGGGTTCGACAGCCAGCCCTCTCATAGATGAAGTATGGTCCTGGGAAGCCATTCATCATGGCGACTCAGCTCTTGTGAATGCAGAGAATTTGAGCAGAATTTGTAGGATTCTCCCACTGCAACACTTATTGAACCTAACATTCCTTCAGTCGACTGGCAGGATGATGCCCATGATATCGTGAACTTTCTTATAAACTACCTCCCAGAAGAGGCCACCCCTGTGCCGCTGCCTACTTGCCTTGCACGTCTTCCAGGGGCCACAAGTAACGCTCACAAGGAGCTTGGCTATCGCCATTGGAGGCTTATAACTGTTGGTCACTCATTTGGTGGTACTTCCTCATAAGTGTATAGGAGGCTAAGGTTAAATGGTTGTTCATCGCTTCTCGTGCAGAGCCTTGGTGGCTTTGAATTTCCCAAAGTTGTTCTCATCCATCATACTTGTGGACCTGATCATTCCAGCTGACAAGCATAGGGGTATTGATGAGATTCTCAGGTCAGTCGCTAATGTTTTCACTAGGCGCAACTTTTGGTCATCTCGGTGAGCGCCATCGTTGGTGTGAACCTAGCTGCTTTTACTGTTTAACTGCAGTGAAGAAGCCCTGTGTCAGTTCATACAATCACCATTCTTCGCATCCTGGCACCCAGAAGTCCTAAAGACATACATTGACCATGGATTAACTGTTGATGCCACTGGCATTGCTAGATTGAAAATGACCCCCGTTCAGGAGGGTCTGAGCATTGTTAATGCACCGGTTTCTTTCGAAGTTTGGGAGCTGCTGGAAAAATTGGACAAGAACATCACTCTTCGGTGGGTTGTGCTGTCACCTGGGTAGGTCATCCCACTCTGGTTGTGCTGCGATTCTGCACTGGAGCTGATCATGGTCCTCCGCATTCACCGCAAGCATTTCACAATTTTTCATGCAAAAATATGTTGAAAAAATTGAAAGAAGAGATACTCTTTTTTTTGGGCTGTGTTCACAGAAAAAATGCAAATATAATATTTTGTTTTCTTTGTCTTTTCTGTGGAAAATCATGAATTGATGGTAGTGCTGATTAACTTCTACACTAATGGGTATTACCATCAATCAATGTTTTGTGGCAAGTCATTCAAAGAAAAGAAAATATTATTTTTGCCTTTTCTCATTGAAAACACCTGTCAAAAAAGAGTATCACTTTCTTCAATTTTTTCAGCATGTTTTCTGAAGAAAAATCATGAAATGCTTGCAGTGATTGCTAGTTTCCTTGGAGATGAAGAGACTGAAGCGAGGGTCTGGTGTCGACCTGCCAATGCATCCAACATGGTTTTCCCCTTCGCTGGACACCTTGTATGTAGCTGTTGATCTGAATTCCACGCCATTTTAATTCCACATGCTGATCATAAACCTTAGATCGTCCAGGAAGCACCAATCGAACTTGGTGAGTAGTCATCGACCGTAGGATCTAGCACTGCACTGAAGCAACTTTGCAGCTCACGACATTGCTACATTCTTGTTGATGAAATATGGGTCTCCTCCAATCAAAGCATCGTTATGAATGCATTATGTCTATCCCAGGTTAGCTTTCCTATCTTGTCATCCCCAACCCACTAAGTCTGGTTAGTATCCAGCATAACACAGTACATGGGAATGGTTTCCAATATCCTAATCTCAGAATTATCCACCTAATTGTGTGTACATAATTTGCAATGCCTAGAACCCCCCGTTGTGACTTGGCAATTAGCTTGAGATCATGCGAGGTTGTTCGTATTAGCAGGGTAGCCATTTATGATGATGATAATAGATAGGGGGAGTAAAGCGATTCCAGAGGATGTAAAGGAGGTACATCACGCACTATTCAATGGCCTATTTTTGCACTGCCTCCTTTCCTGGTTACTCCATCTTCTCATGCAACAGCTTCACGCTATCTGAGATGCACACCAGTGTGCCCAGAGTGATTAGCGACGTATTGAATGAGTCAAATTCAAGGAGATGCCCATCTTTCGTAGGCAACAACATCGGAGCTGTGAAGATATTGTCATGGGAGGAAGTCGAATCAGATCTACCTTAGACATGACAGCCACACTGAACTCGGGAACCAAAATCTGCATACGAGAGTTACTCCAGGGATGAGTAGTGTTCCGGGAATTCATAGGCGAGTGTGACTGTAGACTAAGACTTGAACGTTGTGATGACCCGGCGAGCACAACAGAGGGGTTGCAGCATATGACGATGGTGTTAGATGCTCAAGTCATTTCGGCCTGCCAACCACCTTGTCCTTGGTGGTCCCCTGGTTTGTGGAAGGTGACAAATCGCTCGGCACATTGACCTCACCTTCCTTGTCACCACTGCCAGCAAGTCAGTCAAGACAGAGGGGGAGCCATTGACACCCATCATGATCTCGTCATGACATGGTGCTTTTAGTGCAGGATACGCTGGTACTTGTGTGGGTGTAGACGAGTTGAATGTTGTGCTGGATGGTGTGCAGTACTGTTCATAAACATGGAAGGCAACATGCAACACCGAAAAGAATGGCAGAGGTTTTCCCCGCTTGTATGGACTTGGTGAGGGCTGGGGTCAAAAAGGATTTCAGGACTAATGATATGTATCAGCACAAGCAATGGAGTTGCCATGTAGAGGTTGGTTAGCAATCTAGCACTGTTCTGGGTGTGTTGGCTAGTGCAAAGGTGTTGGAGGAGGTGCATTTCCCCTTTGGAGTGGACATGCTTATAGATGAGTGTCATTTGGGGTAGGACACACCACCCTTGGATTTGAGTGCCCAACCGTCATTCACCCCAGTCACTGCAGAAACGAGTTTTTTTATCACATCTGGAGATAGTCGAATTATTGGTCATAGTACAACCATATCCCGAGGTCACACAGTTCCAATAATATCTCAGATTATCAGGAGTGTCTTACGCACATGCCCACTTTTCATTTGAAGTTGTTTGGTCAGGGGGGTGTGAGTGTTCATTTGTACACTATGGTCTTTATACCACTGGTACATCACTGTTACTCATATGTGATGTATGATCGTTGTATGTAACCGGGCCATTCTTGCGAGGTTGATCGGGGGTTTGCGGCTGAGTGGGTGTGATCATGGGCTGCCTTGCGGTGCTGAGCAGTTGTGATCGTGGGCTGGCATTCGGTTAGGGTGGTGTTGCCGCAGCGGTTGTGAGGTTTCCTATTTCAGTAGGCATCTCTCCTCTTCAGTCATTGTCGCTCATTGACAATCAATGATCATTTGTTTCTCCTGATTGTCTTGAGGGGCATTGCAGTGTGTGTAAAGGGGCATTTCAGACAGCCATTTGTTATGTGTCTCTCTTTCTGTGTGTGTTCTGTCCATATATATGTCATTGTGGGTGGTTTTAGGATCCCTGATTCTTCCATGTCTTTACTGATGGTCACTGGTTTTTGGCGGTCGTGGAGGGTTCTCGCATCTCTTCTGTGAAGCCTAATTCTGCAATGAAAACCTATTACTGCATTTATACAACTGTGCTCCACAGCACTGGTGGTGTGTCTCTTCCAGCAGAATTGCACATCTATAGCCCTTTTAATGATGTGGTTTTACCTGACGAGACTGTTGGTTATGTGGTTGTGAAGGCATATATTCCATCTACCACTCCTGAAGAGAAGATCTTACTGGAGGCTTCTCATTTCTTTCCTGTGCCTGGTGATCTGTCCTTGGAGGCTTATGAACAGTCTATTCCAGATTGCCTATCACTGTTTATTGTCAGCTTGGGCACTGTTCCTATGTGGATGGAGACTCTTTCTGACAGTATCACTAGAGTGTTCTCTGTCGCTGTATCAGACTATGTTAGGGACGGGATGAGGTCCTCTGTTGTGCAGTAAGTGTTGTGTTGTAGCATCATTTCCTTATTGATGGTTTTTTCTTTTTATGAAGGTGTGTGTTTGATGGAGCCTGTGCCCGTTGGAATAGGACTCTGTCTCTGAGTCTGAATTCACACATTCATTTCTTTAGCATGCTGGCAGGTGTTGCTGTGGGTGGTGGTATCAGTGTCTCATTGGACAACATTGTGCTTAACGTTGGTGTCACTGATCCAACTGTATCTCCACCTTCACAGGTCACTGTGAAAAAGTGGAAGTTGAGTGCTTTTGTTGGCAGGTAAGCTGTGTTGATTTGCAATGTCACTCCTTTTATAATGTGGTGTAACAGTGCAGGCCCTTCTGATGGCAGCAGTGGACATGGATCTGTGTTGACTGTTTCTGAGACCTCACACAGTTCTGGTACTATTGATTGCATGCCTGTGTCATCTTCTGCCAGTAACATACAAGCTGTGGTGGTGCAGTCTGAGTCAGTGTTGTCCAGTCTACTGCCTGTCAATGTCATAGCTTCCACAGAGGATGAATTGGGGGATGTGGCTGTTGGGAAGCTGAAGGGCAAAGTGAGGGCTAAACATTTGTAGTCAGTGTCATATGTTTTGTATCAAATGTCGTGTTTGAAATCCACAGGTGTCATTGTTCTTCGATGTCCGCTGTCAGTCCATGGTCTGTTGCCACATCTGTGGGTTTTATGTCTATATATATGTGTGTAATGTTTCTGCTGTTGTCAGTTTTCGTGTCCATTGATGTTTGTAACTAAATGGCTTATAGGACCTATTTCTACTCTGCAATTGCAATGGGCTGAAGTGCATAATGGACATACCCACCAGTGTGGTCACTGTGGTGTTGCCTTGCTGACAGGCGAATCACCTGGTTTCTGCTGTGGACCCAATGGTAGCCACCTGCAGGATGTGCAGCCTCTCCCTCCCTTGCCCCCTGAAGTAGAGGCTCTTACAGTTCATGTGGATATTTCTTTGCTGTCGCGAATCCTCAATCTCATTTTTTCCTTTGCATCCTTGGAGACTACTCATCGTTTTCCAGATGTTGGTGCTGCTGACACCATCATCGCTATTCAAGGGTGCATGTACCACCATGTATGGCCATCTGCCATTAATTCTGCTGTATGCTGGTTATTGTATGATGGCTTCATGAACAATGTTCCTCATGTGCAGTAGGCTGCTAAGCTTCCTGCTGGGTGGATTGATAGTGTTCAAGTTGCACTTTGTTGTGTCAACCCATTCATTGCTGCTCTTGAACAACTAAGTGTTCTGTCTATGCAGGTACCTATGGCATCTCTCATTCTACGCAATGCTGGAACTGCTGAAGTCGCAGCTATCATGTCCTATGACAACACTTCTTCTGTCAAGGCTGGTGTGCAACAGCTCGTGGTATGTCCTCAATCAGGAGGGTCGCACACTATTCCTACTGTCTCCCATCTTTGGGAGCCTTTGTCATATCCCTTATTGTTTCCCCATGGTACTCTGGGCTGGGGTCTGTTTGGGAAGATGGCCAAAATCTTAGAGGGTTTTGTGGATGTAGATTTTGACCATCCAACCATGCAAATGTGGCATTATCATGCATGCCTTCTTAGGGAACCACGCTTTGAGATCTTTGGCTGGTTGACAAATGAGTATGCAGTGGATATGTTTAGCCATAATCTGGAGTCATGGCTGAATTACATTTGTGATAATCAACAATGTGTTTGCCAGCAAGATGCCAAGCTGATGGGTGTTGCTGATGTTACCATGTCAGAGAACATCTACCTTCCAGCTTCCTTCCTTGGATCTCGGCAGTGGTCTGCAACACAAATCTCGGACTCTCTTGCTATAGCTGCTGCACTAGGAAGTCTGACATTCTTCATAACTATGACATGCAATGCATCATGGCCGGAAATTAGTTGTCATCTCTGTCCTGGGCAAACATTTGCTGACATTCCAGTTGTGGTTGTCCAAGTATTCAAACGAAAACTTGCTCTCTTGGAGGCCACACTAAAGAAGATGTTTGTCAATGCAGGTCATATTGTCTACAGTATCCACTCCATTGAATTTCAGAAACATGGTTTACCTCACATGCATATCCTCCTCAAGTATTCTGCTGCATGTGACCTTCCTTCTGATATTGATTGCATTGTCTCTGCTGAACTTCTGACCGACCCAACAGACTGTGCTCTGGTGGAGAAGTTCATGATGCACAAACATCCCTCTGCTGGATGTCCTCCTTCTAAATACTGTCAACAACTGCTTCCTGATGGTACTTGATTCTGTCACTTCAAATATCTGCAAGCACTGCATCCCATGACCTCCTTAGACACCAATGGCCATGTTCTCTATCACCATTGGAATGCTGGGGATGAAATGGTTGTTCCTCAATGTCTGCCACTCTTATGAAAGTTCAACTGCCACCTGAACTTTGAGGTCTGCAGTACATCTCACATTTTTCAGTATCTTTTTAAGTACATACATAAAGGTCTGTCTACATCTTTCTGAGAACATTTTATGCCTTATACTAAATGAGAATGTCCTAGCTCTGGATCACATGTGATATACTGTACAGAAAGATTGTGGTATTACACCTGTCGTTGATGAAATAGAGGAGTTCTGGGATGCTCATTACTTGTCTGCTGGAGAGGCTGTCTGGTGAATCATGGGTTTTAACATAACCAAGAAACAACCTGCTGTTACAGCTCTACCAATCCACCTTCCCAGCTCCACTCACCATTGTCAGTACTTTTGGAAAGATGGCTCTGAAAGTGCAGCATCCCATCTTCTTTGATATTTCCTATGGCTGATTGGTTGCTTCACTGACATGACAGGATGTGAACATCAGTTCGATGATCTTACATATGCACAGTATTTCTCCCTCTTCCATCTATCCGATTGCCATGACAACAATGCTGATCACTGTTTTGAAGAATATGGGTCTGTCCCTGGATCTCCCCAAAAATTCATCATCCTTCATGATAAAAACCATCCTCACTTAAGCCATCTCGACATCACATGTCCTTCAGAGGGTGAGTGGTTTTATTTCAGAGCTATACTCCAACATCACCCTGCTCGATCCTTTGTGGATGCCCTGACTGTTGACAATGCCTGCTATGAATCATACCAACACACTGCCATGGCTCTTGGCCTCTTTGTGGATCACAATGAGGCAGAATATGCTATTGCAGAAGCTGTGTCCTCTTTTCGAACCCCAAGAGAACTTTGTCTTCTATTTGTCCACCTCCTGATAAATGAATGTGTCATGAAACCTGTTGCTATCTGGGAGAAATTTGAGCATCCTCTTAGCATTGACTGCTCTCTTGAATGTGGTCAGACTGTTCATTTGGGCCGTCACAGCGCTCTGGAAGATTTAGCTCGCTCACATGAGGAACATGGCAAGTCCTTAGGTGATTTCAGGCTTCCTCAGCCTACATCATTCTCTACAGAACTCCTCCATGAATGTCACAAATGGGACTCTGACACATCATGCATGGCTGATTGTGTATGTATTGCATGTTCACAGATGACTGCTGGCGACCATCTTTGATTTGCTCATTGACGCTGCAGTCACATCCCATGCCCTGGTAGTCTTTGTCAATGGTTGTGCAGGTAGAGGGAAAACTTTTCTCGTCAATGCCATCTGTGACAAGCTTTGTTCCCTTGGCCGCATTGTGCTACCTACAGCCACTGTGGCATTTGCAGCACAACTGTATCCAGGTGGTCGAACGATGCACTCTGTTTTTAAGGTATGTGGCCTGCTGGTTTCCCCACCTCATTGATGGCATGTGTTTTATGACATAGGTCCCTGTAAATGATAAGAATGAAATGTTGGAGTTGCCTGTCACAAGAGGTAGTCCCCAAGGAGACCTTATTAAAGCTGCATCAGCGATCATATGGGATGAAGCACCGATGGCCAACAAGGCAGTTCTTGCTTGCATTGATGATGTCTGTCGCCATGTGATGAACTGTGACAAACCTTTCAGTGGGAAACTACTGATACTCCTCAGTGACTTTCGGCAGTGCTGCCCTGTGATCAGAGGCAGAAGCCATGTGCAGGTTATTGACACTTCAATCCAGTTGTCCCCACTGTGGAGACGTGTTCAAATCTTATGCCTGACCATCCCCATCTGCAATGCAGCAGACCCAGATTTTGCTTCATATGTGGACACCATTGGTGACAGTGCAGGTCCAGATGTTACACTGCACCACCTACAAACAATGTCTTCATCATCTGTGCTCATCGACCATGCATTTCCATCTGTGGTTTTATCAGATCCTGCATTTCCATCTGTGGTTTTATCAGATCCTGCATCATGCCTCCACCACACTATTCTCTGTCCAACGAACTGACAAGTGGACTCTTATAATGACTGCATTATAAATCGCTTGGAAGGCCCCTCTGCCACCTACCTGGCAGCTGACTCCCTCAAGGAAGCTGACAATGTCAGTTTGATACCACCTGCCAGCATGCTTGACTTCGTTGTGACACAGATGCCACCAGGGCTACCCCATCACACCCTTAACATCAAAGTTGGTGCCGTTTTCTGAATTATGTGCAACTTCTCTGTTGACCATGGCCTCGTCAAAAATGCAAGAGTCATTATCCTCGCTACTGGCCACCATATAATCACCATTCATGCTTTACATGGTGTGGGAGGCATCAACATTGTCGACTCCAATGACATCCTTATCCCCCACATCAGCTTTCTATCTGTACTTTCCAGTGGTCACACCCTTCAGCGTCAACAATTCCCTCTTGCACCAGCATATGTGACAACATTCAATAGCTGCCAAGGTCTCACCCTCGATGCCATAGGTATAGACCTCACCACACCAGTCTTTTCACATGGACAATTGTACACCACTCTTAGCTGCATCCACCACCAGGATCACGCATGGGTATTGCTCAATGCTGAGGAAATGTCCACCCCCAATGTCACCTTCCGAGAGCTTCTTATTTAGACCCTATCCACACTTTCATCTGCACATCAAGTCTTCCACACCTCTACCCACCTCCCATGTCTTAAATACACATCTTCTGCGATGAAAGAACCATATTCTGTTGTACCCCATGAGTGACACTTCAGACTTCTATCTTTTACTCCAGTGCATGTCATGCAGAAGTAGGCACCTGTGTTTAAAGACTTCCTGTTCTAATGCTTTCCAGGACAGCCTTCCTTTCTCCTTACAGCAGTTGAACTGGATGAAGACGACAGACAATGTATTCTCTCCCTCTTAAATTGTCCCTTCCACGCTATCCACACCTACCACCCTCTTCTCCAACACTGCCTACCATACTTGCTAACAGTACATACCCTTTTTGCTGCTAACCACACCATATCAAACAACTTGTGTAGCATCATACCAGACTACCAGGCCCCCCCAATAGCCCTCTTACCATCAATGATCTGCCTCCACCCACTCTGCTCCTATGGGAATCAGTGACACCACAGTTGCCTTTCCACAGAATTGCAAATCACAGACTCCATTTCTACATCATCATTGACAGTCACCATCCAATTTCTTCTTTCACCCACATCAGCAAAACTACATCTAGTCTACTGCATCTGCATTCATCTGCAGCAGATGACGCAGACAGGTGCAGACAAGCAGATGTCTGACAGCAGTCAAATGAATGTATCACAGTATATCCAAATGAATTGAATTAAAGTTTTGCAGACAAACTCAGATGAGATCAGACACCTCAGACCAGTAGACTGATTGTAACTTTGCTGATGCACGTTCTAGGCTTGCTTTGTTCTATGGCAACCTCTCGCTTACGACACCACATCCAAGGCCTAAGTTACACCCTCACCTCCCACCGTATCATTGGCACTTTGCTCTGCCATGATATGTCCCTTGAACTCATAACCTCACCAGTCTCTATGTACACTATGCCACTTCAACCCTGCTACCACAATGGCTGCTGTTTTCAAGTTTGTGCCTATCCTGATGATGACGAGTCCATTATCTCCCCAAACTACATCGATGACTGCCTTTCCACTACTGAGTATGCATCTGATATTCTCCACTGTCCTTTAATAATCCCCTTGCAGATTACTAGGTTTCACAAACAACCACCTATGAGACACCATATCACAAATAACATTAGATCATCCCATGCATTTGTACTGAGACAAACTTTTCTGAGGGGTCTTTCATATGGTGGGTGTGATCACGGGCCACCTTTGCAATATGGTGGTTCCACACAGACTACCTCAATGAGTGCACATATAAGTCTGTCTAGGTAAATGACTACATAGCACAAATAACATTAGACAGTCACACACGTATGTACTTACTCAAAGCTTTTTGGACTCAATCCACCCACCACAGTGAAGCGCAGCGAGCCTTGTAGTAGCTAAGTGTTCTCAAATCAGACTATATTCCAGTTGGATTTGCAAACCTATTCCTATGGCAATACCAAGCTTCTAGGTGATATTCACATTGGATTACAGTTGGATTATAGCTCATGAGCTCTGAATTGCATCGTATTAATATCCCAATTCTCCTTGACCTCGCTCCAGCTTTTCAGAATAATCAGACCAGGTTATATTCAGATTATAAACTCAGTACAATGCATACTAGTGACTGGGACCTGCACACGCTGCAAGGGTCCCTAGCCCCCTACTTGTACAAACAGATGTAAACTAGAACCACACCATGAGGTCCAAGTGTATCCCAGAGATGAACACATACAGTAGGGTGTACTGGGGAAGGGCACATATAGGAGGATCCATGGAGGTTCTGTTGCTGACTCAGGACAACAATGGATGACTGAGATGAGGGGACATCTCCTTGCAAGATGGCATTACAGAGAGCAGGGAATCCACCAGGGCTGAGACAGCTGCATGAGCAGAAGTCATTGTATGGGTATGAAGAGCTGCTGCATCCTGTGGGACATCTGAAGAATTGAACACAGTAAACTCACCACCAGGGTGTCAGGTGTAGTGGTATCCAGTCTTGTCATACTAGCCTGCCTCATGATGTGTTCATTTTGTTAAGAAAAAATCTTGTCATGTTAGGATATCAGATGCACCAAGTGTGCAGGGTGCAGGAAAACCCAATGTACGAGTTTGAGATGGACATCCCACCAGCCTATATGCACATTAATGTGAGCAATAGTGAGCATGCAGTACATACCAATCAGCTCGTGCAACTCATGCACTTGGGGCAATGAAGGCATAAACCAGTGGTTCAATACAGTAGAGGTAGGGCTCACCATCAGAGCTTAGTTTGGTGGGAAACAACATGATAGTATGGGATAAACCCTTCAAGGCTGATAGTGCTGATGACTATGTGCATGTGTAGAGCATGGAAAACAGCAACATGCAATAATATTTGTGCTTATATAATAAGCACTAAAAATCAGCTAAGTCCAGGCTAAGGCCATCCATTTTTCTGACTGTTCACAGAGATACATACTTTTCCAATGGTGGTAGGGGTAGATTATAGAGAATGTGACCAAGCATAGTCAGAGTCAGGCAAGATGTGATGTGCAGGTCTGCTTTAGGTTGGATTACAGCACATTGTACATTGTCTGAGTGGGTTTATGGTCTGATTATTTGGATGCGATGGTCATTTTTTGACAAGGTCAGATTATGCTGTGAAGACTGACTACTTAATTTGACAAGTTGGATTTTGCTATGAATATTGCCTATTAGACCTCCAAGGTTGGATTGTTTCAACTGAGACCCTCGGATTATCCCCCCTCTAAAAATCTCATTTCCGCAGTGAGTTCCCCCCAACCTGAAGTCTTCGATTCCCCCAAAAGCAACCACCCATTTCTGCTTTCGATCGATCTCTAGTTTGTCGGCATTACCCGGCCGCCCCCATCATACTATGTCCACAGAAATCCCTTAGTGCTGTGCACCAGCTTTGGTATGCAAGAAACGTTTGCAGTTCTTGAGGGCCACAACTTGTGGACTTGTAATAGGTGAGGACCGCTCTGCCTTCACAGACCACAACGCATGTTGTATGCTGGTTATTTTCATTTCACTTTCGCACTTTTCTCTTTACACTTGATACTCGGAAGTGCCGCCAGTGGCGGCGACAACCTTGCTTGCCTGATTCGAGAACATGCAGCATACAAACACTCTCGCACACTCGCACTTCTCCATTGCCAGGCCTGGAACCATCTGTCATCCCCATTGAACCTGTCTGCAAAACCCATCATATCCGCTATACCACGTCTGCAGGTGTGGCTGTCACCCGCCCCATGTGGCGACTGCAGTTTCCGATGACTGCAGCTGCTTTGACCAATTACTGGTCACAGGGTCAGACCATTTCTTATGTACTCGTGGACATTGCTCGACTGCCATCTGGAACCCTCAATCTTTTCAACCTTTATGTTGCTCTGTCGAGAAGCTCAGGGCACGATACTATTCACCTTTTAAGAGACTTTGATGAGAGATTGTTTCTGAGTGCTTGCTCTGTGGACTTGCTCACTGAGGACGATTGCCTACATTTGTTAGACGAGAAGACTCGGAAGTGGTGGGTACAGATGACGACAGATAACTGACAACCGCCCATGTTTGTTGTCACTGCTGTGCAAAGCATACGAAGGTAGATGCACGTTGAGGTCGGCAAGTGCCGCGTCATGCTGAAAAAGGAAGGTCTTTCAGATGGAGGACGGTATCCCACGCAAAAGGTGGCGCCACTGCAACCGTATCAGAGTGTACGCGTGGGATCGCGAAGGGCTTGGCTCTCCCGCCGGTATACCTTCGCAGTTGTTGTCGCCCCCTCCGGACTGAGCAGTACGCATGCCTGAAGGAAAAATACTGGTTCAGACTTATCGATGTGAAGGCGGACAGAGGTGTATGAGCCTTTTCTTCCGTTACTTCACTGTAACCGTAAGTTCCCTCCAGTGCCAGCATCGTTTAGGTTGATGGTCGATGGTACATACTTAGACCCGTATGTTTGGTTTTTGCAATGACAGCGAAGAAGCGGACGCGTTCTGTAAGATAGCCGCCGATGGAACCGACACCATCGTAAGCCAGCCCCTTTCACATCTGCCACCACCTGGCCACCCACTTCCCGCATTTCAGTTGTTGCCCATGAGTCAACCCTACTAAGAAGCAATTGAAACCTACCAATTTGAACCCACTCAAGTCCAAGAACAAATCCAAACCTCAGCCAACTTCTGCAGGTCAGCCTCCAGCAGGATCCAGTATTGTGACACCGCTGATGCTAAATATGATTTCGGGTCCAGTTCCTCGGTCATTCGTGCACATTTCCCCCGTCGGAGTATCCTTCGGCGGCGCGGTCGAGCCTTCGAACCAACCTGATCTGTGTTCATCGCAGTTTTGCAAGGGTATGCCTTCGGAAGTGAAGGGGCTTGTGAACGGAGTCGGCCATGGGGGAAATGGTGTCAACGCCGACTTCATGGAGGGCCTCCTGGCAAGGACAAAAGCCGTCAATGACAGAGTCGTGGGCACGTCGACAGCGGCAGATGCTGGTGAACTTTTCTCTTCGTCCTTTGGTGGCCGCTGCACGGTGTGGTTGCTAACGAGGAAAACATCACTCGTTTGAACAACCGACATCAGCGCCAACTGTCCCCGCTAACACGAACACGAACACAGTTTTAGCACCTGCGGCAGCAGTAGGATCGCCGTCATCGACACCTGAGTCGCCTCCTCCAGAGAAGAAACACAAGATGCGTCGATGAGTCCTTTGGGTACTTTACTGTTCATCGCGAATAAGTCAGGCTGATGTGTGCATCTCATTGTTTTCCTTACCATACGTATCGGGTTGACTGGACACCACATGGTTATTGAAGAAAAGTTCCATAGACATCTGCACCCTCTATAGAAATAGGAGAATTGCAGTGAGCAGCACGAATATTGAGTGTGGTCGACGCGTTGTGGATGGTTGTGAAAAATGGAAACGAGGCTTGAGTATGAGACAATAACACAAGAGGAGCATAGGTTGAAGTGACTGAATCTTAACAGTACACAGGGAGATAAGATTCGGGTAGCAATTCATAACGAGCACGTTTCGCAGTGGCGTCTGTAATAGATAGCGCAACAAGCACCGCTAGGCGCAAGTGCATGCAATGGACCGTCGTGAATTGTCACATGTCATTTTAGACAATCGTTCCCTCCTGACTATGGCGAGCCATATTCCGACAAGCGGCGTACAGTTGGACGTCACCAGACCAACGAGGAGATAGATGTGCATGAGTGTGGTGCAATCGCACAGCAGGTGAAAGGGGTTAAGTTTCAATCATTCACAGCCCACCACCGCAACTTAACAGACAAACAGAAAACACGCACTCGTAGTGACCAATATGTGGCCGGAGAATAGTCACAGCATTTTAGCGAAAACGGAATCGAAACAAGGGCTGACGGTGATATTTGTTTCCTAGCACCTTTCACCGAGATGACCAGCGCGTGACCCCACACGAACATTGAGAAGAGCAACCCAGTGGCGCGACCAGAAACGCACATGCAGAGTACTGCCGGAGTTTTGTCTACAACAAAGTTCCGTCTTCGTTGCTTGCCTGGACCACCAGAAGTTTTTGTCACATCGTGCAGCTTCAGGTCAGTAATATCGATAGCAGATCCCTCGCATCGACGCATATCCCTCTTGGAGTCAATCCATACGAAGGACGGGAGCTTATAGATTACACGAAATTACTGTCTGGGACGAAGTGGGCTTCGGACATGCGGGAACAGGTTGGTCACACAGCATCAAGGGCACTTATCACGAGCACGGGCGGCAATCCCGTCCCTTTCGTCAGCTTATCTTCTTTCTCTCTCTCTCACGAGCGTTGACCTACTGGTGAGCTGCTACCCAGTTCTTCAATCTGCGTGACTTACTCCAGCAGCACCCAACGAAAATTTCTCACTCATCCCGTACTTTTCCATCCATCGGTGAAAGTTCTCTCGGTTCATTGTTGCGTTGCATATACTAACCTCCATATAGTTCTATCCACGTTGCGTTTCTGACCAACACCCAGTATTACCTGCTCTGTACTGCGTGCGTTGGCATGTAGGTTCTTCCTAGCTGTTTAACTAGCCTCAATGATTACTTACTGTGTTCCTTTTTCATTTCCAGCAATTACATATTATTCTACTGTTCACGTGTGATCGCAGTTGATCGCCGAGTCCCCTTCGAGGGCAGAACCATTTTCCCCGTGCATATCGTCATTCAATGGATCCAACAGTCGATGTTCTGCGCAAGCGAGCGGCATTGGAACGGTGCCCCCCTGGGTCTCACGATAGGGATGTCGCCCTCTTCGACTTGGCGATGGCCCTCTACGACAGATTCGTGAAAGGACAGAAAATTGACGACTTGAAAATTGACGACTTGAATGAGGCAATCGCTTTACTCCATGATGCTGTAGAACTACGTCCTTCTGGACATCCTGATCGGTCTTCATCACTTCACCAGCTCGCTCTCTGTTATTCGGATAGGTATGAACATCAGGGAGTAGTCGCCGACTTAGAAGAAGCCGTGATGCTTGGACGTGCAGCGCTAGAGCTCCATCCACCAGAGGATCCTGATCATAGCGTATCTCTCAACAATCTCGCTTGTGATCTCTGGGCGAGGTTCCAGGAAAACACCAGAATGTGCGACCTAGATGAGGCGATTGGGCTACACCATAAAGCATTGGAACTACGCCCCTCTGGACATCCTGATCGGTCTTCATCACTCCGTTCACTTGCGTTCTGCCTTTTGGACAAGTATGACAATCAGGAGGTCATCGCTGACTTGGAAGAAGCTGTGACATTTGGACGTGCAGCACTAGAGCTCTGTCCACCAGGGCATCCTAATCGTGGTAGTTCTGTCAACATTCTCGCCCGTAGTCTCCAGAGGAGGTTCCGGGAACACGCTAGAATGTGTGATCTGGAAGAGGCAATTGAGCTGTACCGTGAAGAATTGGAACTCTGTCCCTCTGGACATCCCGACCGTATTCCAACACTGTATTCGCTTGCGTTCTGCCTTTCAGATAGGTATGTCAACCAGGGGGTCACTGCCGACTTGGAAGAAGCTGTGATGTTTGGACGAGCAGCGCTAGAGCTCTGTCCACCAGGGCATCCTGATCGTGGCACATCTCTCCGTAAACTCGCTCGTTATCTCAGGACGAGGTTCCAGGAACACGCTACAATGTGTGACCTGGAAGAAGCGATTGAGCTATACCGTGCAGCATTGGAACTATGTCCCTCTGGACATTCAGATCGGTCTTTACGACTCCATTCACTTGCACTCTGCCTTTCGGACAAATATGACAATTACGGGGACATCGCTGACTTGGAAGAAGCTGTGACACTCGGTCGTGCAAAGCTAGAGCTCTATCCCCCAGAGCATCCTAGTCGTGACACATCTCTCAACAATCTTGCTTGTGATCTCAGGACGAGGTTCCAGAAACACACTAGAATGTGTGACCTAGATGAGGCGATTGAGCTATACCGTGAAGTATTGGAACTTCGTCCCTCTGGGCATTCTCGTCGGTCCTTATCACTCCAGTCGCTCGCTCTCTGTCTTTCTGATAGGTATGATAATCAGGGGGTCATTGCTGACTTGGAAGAAGTTGTGACACTTAGACATGCAGCACTAGAGCTCCACCCTCCAGGGCATCCTCATCGTGGGACATGTCTTTACACCCTCAGTTGCGACGTCTGGACAAGATTTCAGAAACAAACTATGGTGCATGACTCAGGCAGTGCAAAACCTGTTCGCCGACTTGCATTGGACCATCCAAGAAGTGATGCTGACGTTGCTCCCTCGCTGCATGCCCTCTCATTGTGCTTTTGGGACAAGTTTCAGAAGGATGCCATGATAGTCGACCTAGATGAGGCTATTTGTCTTGCAACTTATGTTTTGGAGCTCCGGCCACCAGGACACTCTGAATATGCTATTGCCCATGAGCACCTCGCACTTTTAGTTGGCGAGCGAGTTCAGCGTCTTTCGCAGGAGACAAATGTGGATGAATCTGTCATGCTTGGTCGAGCAGTAGACAATCTACGCGTTCTTGCGAATTACTTCAAGGACAGATACGAAAACCGGCGTGCAACCATCAACCTGAGAGAAGCCATTAAACTGCACCAATATGTACTGAAATTGCACCCGACCGCGCATCCGAGTCATGCGGTGTCTCTCCACGACCTCGCAATGTGCCTAACAGATGGGCTTGGACAGCATTGTGCACAAGCGGATTTGACCGAGGTTACAGCTGCCCTCGACCAAGAGGTCTTGCGACTATTCGTACCCGGAGATCCTGGTTATGGTCGAGCGGTAGACCCTTTACACGTCTTTGCAAATTACTTCAAGCACAGATACCAAAACCAGTGTGCAATTGTTGACCTGAACGAGGCCATCAAACTGTACCGATGTGTACTGCAGTTCCATCCGACAGGGGATCCAGGTCACGCCGTACCCCTCCATGACCTTGCAACATGTCTAGCGGACAGATTTCGTCAAGAATCCACAGAAGCGGATTTGAGTGAAGCTATCATGCTCGAGCAAGAAGCCATGCAGCTACTCATACCTGGAGATCCAGCTTACGACGTATCTCGGCGCTGTCTTACAGCCTACCTTCAGATGATGATCAACCCACAGGTTTCCACTATATCCTCCGATGCTTCTGGTATTGCCCACTTTGACATTGAAGAAGCGATTCGTGGTGTTGTATTTGAAACAGTCAAAGTTATGCCAACCAGGCTGCTGTGCACCCATACCGGTGTCCTGTGCAACCGGGATGCACAGGTATCGCATTTTATGAGCAGTCAACAATACAAGCAGCTGCTGTCTTCATGCGTAGTGGGTGCCCCAGATCAGCGAATGGAACTCATCCGCACTACGATCTCTGGATACTTTCAGTTCGTCACATTTTCTCATCGCTGGGGTGCAAACGAGCCATTGCTGCGGGACGTCGAAGGCCTCTCAATATATGGTATGTCAAAAAGCGTGGGCTTTGGAAAGCTCCAAGCCTTCTGTCTTCGTGCTTGCGAGCATGATTACTTGTGGGCATGGAGCGACACGTGTTGCATAGACAAAGATAGCAGTGCCGAGTTGCAAGAAGCAATAGGATCAATGTTTGCATGGTACCGACGGTCTGCCCTGACTATAGTTCATCTCTCCGATGTTTCCAATTCTGGCTCGTTTGGAGGCAGTGAATGGTTTCGCCGCGGGTGGACGCTCCAAGAACTACTGGCCCCTCGAACTGTACTATTCTACACCCAAAACTGGACCCTCTACAAGAACCTTACGTGTTCCAACCATAAAGCTAATGTTGCTGTGCTGGAAGAGCTGGAGAGGGTGACTGGAGTAGAGTCCCGATTCCTCACCAACTTTTCGCCGGGTATGGATGATGCACGTTCGAGACTCCAATGGGCATCATTGCGTTGTACCACCCGACCCGAGGATATCGCCTACTCACTTTTCGGGATTTTCGATCTCCACCTACCTGTTCTGTACGGTGAATCTGTTGAGAAGGCACTTGGCCGTCTCCTAGCTGAAATCATATCACAGTCCGGGGACATATCAGTGCTAGAGTGGGTTGGAAAGGCGTCGCCGTTTCATTCCTGCTTCCCTGCCCACATCAGCTCATATCACACGCTACCATTACCTCCATCTCAACCAGAGGAACAGGCGTCGACGACGGGTCACCAGCCTGCGTCGTCCACGGCATTGCGAAAGCTGTATCGCTCACTCGCCAAGTCACCCCTCCCACAATTCATCAATCGTCGCCTTATACTGCCATGCATCACCCATCGTGTTACAGCGGTTCGGTTAAAAGAGGCTGATCCATCTGCGTTCAGTTACACGTACTTGATCCAGGCATCTGGTCTGAAGCCACTTGAGATCGAAGTGCCGGACGAATTAGAAGATGAGGCAATGGAGCAAGGTGCTCTGCAACTTGTTCGCCCTTGGCACTCGAGTTTGCTTGGTTCGTCGGCGAAGCTAGATGCTACGACTGAAACGCAGTTGCTTGTTACGCTGAGGAAGCCATTTAACGCACTCCTGTTGATTCAACTACCTCACAACGAGTACAGAAGGATCCTCTCTTCTACCGTTGTTATTGCTCAGCCCGTAGACTCGGGCAGCATTCTGCAAAGTAAAGTTAGGACGTTACATATCGTGTAGATTAACTATGACACTCGTGAAATCAGGAAGACTTTATTTCATTCACGTTTGCCAGGGATATCAAACACGTGTAGCAGGTTGCAACTAGTACGGCCCTACATCGACTCTCACTTAACCCCAGTCCTCCGTACCAGCGCCAGCTTGAGCTGCAATCTGCGGCAAAGGGTGAGAGGTTAACCTATACTTACTGAATCGCAAACCCTTGCTTACTTCGCTTGTTCACTAGCTACCGTGGAGTACCAGTAGGTCTGCAACCTTCTGTTAGAGTATAGATAGTATACGTCTCTTGCCATTGCACCTTTCCCCATGTTCCGTCATGAGAGAGCTTGCAGGTATGAATCGAGTACTCCTACACGGGTCGACGTCGCTTGATCGAGCGTGGCCCAAGCGCTATAGTCTTCACGGTGTACATACTGTGCAGTATGTAAGAGAGAAATGTACAAAGGACTCCTAACCGCCAACGCTCACCTGCATGAATAGAAATGCGGGAAACACGCATATGCACTTGGCTTTATTTTATTTTATGCCATCCCTGAGGCGGACGGGTGGGCATATTGAGCTATCATTACAGACCGACAAGTCCAGCACGCACGGTGAGTCAAGGAGTAACCTACTGGCAAGGTGATAGTAAGCGCGAACACTCACTCTAGGAGCGGGATATACCTAGCAGAAGTCAAGGATCAGAACTGCCTTCTGGTCACCTCGAAGCCCAGTGTACTTTGATAACTTGCGACGTCTGACAATCCATTATAACGTGGAACTTGGCTGGGGAACATGCGAGGATGTCCATGTCGGCAGCGGTAGCCATGTATAACGATCATAATAAAGGGACAACAAGCCACAAAGCCAGCTGCAGCAGAGAATGAAATAAGCGGTTGCAGAGGATATGAAGGTGATGAAAATGGTACACCATTATCTATTCAACGGCCCATTTTCGCATTGCTTCCTTTACGAGTCGTGCCACCACTTCGCGTGGCGGTATCTTCGCGTTATCTGTGATGCCGGCCAGTGCATCCAGAACGCTTGGTGACGTATCGAACAGGCCAAATTCAAGAAGATGCCCATCTTTCGTGCATAACAATACCAAAGCTTGAACTGGAAGATACTGCCGTTTGGGGAAGTGGAATAAGGTCTGCTTTGAGCTTGACAACAGCACTGGAGTCGGGGACCAAAACTTGTGTACGAGAGTTATTCCAGGAATGAGTAGTGTTCTGGGAATTCGTACGCGAGTGCGAATGTTCACTAAGACTTGAACGTTGTGATGACGGTGACCCAGCAAGCACGAAGAGGGATCGCCCCATATGACGATGCTGTTGACGCCCTTCCGCTTGCCATCGCCTTTTCCTTGATGGTGCCCTTGTTTTTGGAAGGTGACGCTCGGCGCATTTACCCCGCCCAACCAGTAAGACCGAGGATATAAAGATTGGCCAGAGGGGAGGATACGTCAGCGCTTGAGTGGGTATAGACGGGTTGAATGTTGCGTCAGATGGCATTAGTGACATTGTGCGCTGCGATCGATGGCGTGTGGCACCGTTCGCAAGCTTAGAGGTAACGTACTGCGACCTGAAAAGAATGGTGGAGGCCTGCCCAACTTGTACGGGCTTGGGCTCGGGTAGGACTTCGGGACTGATGATAAACACGTATCGGCACAAGTAAAATGGGTAACCACGCAGGGGCTCGTCAGCAACTTCCGTAAGTACCGTTCCAAGTGTGTTGGCAACGCCGTTGGCTTGAGCCAGGTAGGACACACCACTTTTGAGTGCCCGAGGCGGTTCACTGTCATTCGCCCTAGTCCCCCTCCGACTCCTCTAAAGCAGCCACCCATTTCCGCTTTCGATCGATCTCTAGTTCGTCGGCATTGCCCGGCCACCCACGCAAACGTCTCTGTTGTATTTGTCCGCAAAATCCCTTAGCGCTGCGCACCGGCTTTGGTATGCGAGAAATGTTTGTAGTTAGCGAGGACCACAGCTGGTGGACCTGCAATAGGTGAGGACCGCGCACTGCCTTCACAGACCACAACTGCGCGTTGTATGCTGGCAGTTTTCGCAGCCACTTTCGCACTTTTCTCTTACATCGGACAGCACTGTCATTCTCTTACAACTGTCCCCATCCCGATGCCCTTGTCCACATGCATCAACCGACGACAGCATTCTTCACACCAGAGGATAGGCAATGCCGCACGTACCTCTCTCCTCTGTTCTCGAGCCCAACGTGCAAAGGTGATCGGCCGTCAGAGAATACTACACCTCGTTTATCAATCCACATCTGAATTAGATCTACTCTAAATTGAAGATATCCTCATTTTTGGATGCGATCGCGAAGGACTGGGCTCTCGCGCCGGTGTACTTTCGGAAAAATACTGGTTCAAATTTATTGATGTGAAGACGAACAGAGTTATATGAGCCTTTCTTCCATCGCTTCGCTAGAATTGTAAGTTCCCTCCATCGTTTAGGTTCGCAGTCAATGGTCCATACTCAGACCCGTATGTTTGGCTTTTGCAACGAAGACGAAGGAGCGGACGTTTTCTTTAAGATAGCCGCCGACGGGACCAACGCCATTGTGAGCCAGCCCCTTTTACATCTGCCGCCACCTGTCCACCCACTTCCCGCGTTTCAGTTTTTGCCCACGAGTCAACTACTAAGAAGTAATTGAAACCCATCAATTTGAACCCATTCAAGTTCAAGGACGAATTCCAACCTCAACCAACTTTTGAACGTCAGCCTCCAGCAGAGATCCAGTATTGCGACACCGCTGATGCCAAATATTATTTCGGGTCCCGCTTCTCAGTCATTCGTGCACGTTTCCTACTTCGAAATATCTTCCGGCAGCGCGACCGAGCCCTCGAACTGACCTGGTTTGTGTTCGTCGCAGGTTTGCAAGGGCATGGCTTCGAAAGTGAAGGGCCTTGTGAACGGGGTCGGCCATGGGGTGTCAAGCCGACTTTATGGAGGGCTTCCTGACAGGAGCAAAAGCCTTCAGAGACAGGGTCGTCGGTATGTCAACAGCGGCAGAAGCTGGTGAGCTTTTCTCTTCGTTCTTTGATGGCGCTGCACGCTGCGGTTGCTAGCAAGGTGTATCAGCGTACTCTCCGACACTTCAAACGAAGTCATCCCTCATTTACATAACCGACATCTGATCACCGCTAGCGCAAACACGAACACTCCAACCTATTCCCACCAAAGTTCTGTGCCAGTTTTAGCACCTGTGACAAGGGTAAGATCGCTGTCGTCAACACCCGAGTTGCCTCCGGAGAAGAAACCTGAGGTCCGTCGATGGGTCCTTTAGGTACTTTACTGTTCACATTGTTTTCTTGCTATACGTATCACGTTTGACTGAACACCACATGATTGTTAAAGCAAAGTTGCACAGACGTCTGCACTCTAGAAACAGGAGAAGTGTGATTGGCATGTTGTGGACGGTTGTGAAAAATGGAAACACGTTTGAGTATGGGACAATAACATGGTTTGAAGTGACTGAACTTGACAGTACACGGGGGGATAAGATTCGGGCAGCCATTCATAACGAGCACGTTCCGCAGCGGCGTCCGTAGATAGCGCAACAAGCACCGCTAGACGCAAGTGCATGCAATAGACAGTCGTGGATTGCCGTTTCAGACAATCGTTCCCCCCGACTATGTCGACGGGCCGAGTCTGACGACGAACAGTTCAAGAACTTGTGCAGAACGTCATCAGACCAACGAGGCGGTCGACATGCATGAGTGCGGTGTAATCGCACTGCAGGTAAAAGGGGTTAAAAACAAAAACCATGCAGTCGTAGTGACCAATATGTCGGCACCAAAGACCTGAAAACGAAATGTGTCAGAAATATATGGCTGGAGAATAGTCACAAGAAACGCTGACTTGGAACAAGGGTCGAGAGAAGTAACCGAAAGAAAGAAACGAGACGGGTAACCCACTTGTGCCCCAGACTCAAAGTCATCCAGGAGCGACGCTAGTCGGTAGTCTCGCACCTTGATCCCCGTTCAGCATACGACCGCTCGTATGTATATGGCTTTCCTGTTATCAACACCCGATAGTTAGCATAGTGGATATGGCCGCGAGAACGAGACTCATATGAGCACAACCCCGATCTCAAGCGTTGGGTGGGATATATGTAGGGACAACCCACCAATCGCCAAGGTAGCACAACTCCTGATCCCGAGCACTTGGTCGGACATCTGTAGGGAAAACCCACTGATGACCCAAGAGACACCAAACTCCTGACTGTGAAACCCGTGTGGCCTGTCATGCTCCTTCCCGCAGAAGATTATTTCGCCTTTTGCAAATGTTACTTTACTCTATTGCCAGTCATACAACGCGAGAAGACAGATAAATAGACGTTAGACAATGGTCGAAGTGAGGTGGAGCACGTGCATCCCGCTGTCCGGACTACCTGGTAGAACCCACAGCCAAAGGGAGGGACGACTTGAAGAACGTAAAGGAGCAGGGCTGGATTTACACCTGCTGACCAATCATCAATCACCCTCAAGCAACATGTTGGTCTTGATGATTGCCGTCGCACCCCCGAAATTTGCCAGTTCGACACTGCTGGTTGTAAGCAGCCAGTGTACTCGCACCGAAAACAACGAAATCAGTGAGAGGCATCCGTTGTCTAATACTAATATACATACCTGCCCGTGACAAGGCTAGCCACACAAAATGTGGGCGCAGGCTCAGGAAAGGAACGGACACCCAGAGTATTTGCCGGCCCGAGGGTTGTCCGAAGTAAAGTTATGTCGTCTTGCATCGTCGTTGCTTGCTCAGACCACCAGGGGATATGATCATATCGCGTAGCTTCAAGCCAGTAACGTCGACTGCAGATCCTTCGCGTATCCCTCCTCGAGTCAACCCATGCGCAGGAGCAGAACTTGTAGATTAAACGAAATTACTGTTTGGGTTTGGATATGTTGGCCACACATGGTCATGGGGTGGTACCGTGGGCATGGGAAGCAATCCTGTGCTTTCTATCAGTCCGTATCCTCATACACGGACATCCACCAACTGTTGGGCTACTGGTGAGCAGCTGCCCAGTTCTTCAACTAGGCAACTTACTCCAGTAGGGAAAAATTCTCAGCTAACTTATGTTTTTCAAATCCATCGCTGAAGATCCTCTCGGTTCCATCGTTGTGTTGTATGCACTGACCACCATATAGCTATATCCACATTTTGCTTTGACCGACTCTAGCATTGCCTACTCTATTCTTCGTACCTTGACGTGCGTATTCTTTCCGGCTGTTCAATTAGCCTTACTGATTTCTTACTCTGTTCCTTTGTCACTTCCAATGATATCATATTGATCTATTTTCCCCATGTTATTGCAGTTAATTGGCGAACCTCCGAAGACAGCACCATTTCTGCCCTGTATATCCTCATTCAATGTCTGCAACAAGCGACGTTTCGCGCAAGCGAGCAGAGTTGGAGCGGTATCCCTTTGGATCTCATGGTAGGGATCTCGGCCTCTTTGACCTAGCGGTGGCCCTCCACAACAGATTCACGAAAGGAAAGAAAATTGATGACTTGGATAAGGCGATCGGGCTACACCGTGCGGCATTGGAACTACGCCCCTCTGGACATCCTGATCGGTCTTCATCACTCCATGGACTTGCGGCCTGCCTTTCAAACAAGTATAACAAGGGGGGGGTCATCGCTGACTTGGAAGAAGCTGTGACGCTTGGACGTGCAGCACTAGAGCTCCGTCCACCAGGGCATCGTGATCGTGGCATATCTCTACAATCTTGCTTGTGATCTCAGGAGGAGGTTCCAGAAACACACTAGTATGTGTGACCTGGAAGAGGCGATCGAGCTACACCGTGCAGCGTTAGAACTATGTCCCTCTGGACATCCTGATCGTTCTTCATCACTCCATTCACTTGCGCTCTGCCTTTCAGACAAGTATGATAATCTGGGGGCCATTGCTGACTTGGAAGAAGCTGTGACACTTGGACGTGCAGCACTAGAGCTCCGTCCACCAGGGCATCGTGGGCGTAGCGTATCTCTCTACAATCTTGCTCGTGATCTCAAGAGGAGGTTCCAGAAACACGCTAGAATATGTGACCTGGAAGAGGCGATCGAGCTACACCGTGCAGCGTTGGAACTATGTCCCTCTGGACATCCTGATCGTTCTTCATCACTCCATTCACTTGCGCTCTACCTTTCGTACAAGTATGACAATCTGGGGGTCATTGCTGACTTGGAAGAAGCTGTGACGCTTGGACGTGCAGCACTAGAGCTCCGTCCACCAGGGCATCCTGATCGTAGCATATCCCTTTACAACCTCACTTATGACCTCTGCACAAGGTTTCAGAAACAAGTTATGGCGCACACGTCTGGCAGAGCTTTTTTTTTTCGCCGACCTACGTCGGCACGCCATCCAAGAAATCATGCTGACA
Organism: Pisolithus marmoratus; assembly: GCA_024613145.1. Classification (NCBI taxonomy): domain Eukaryota; kingdom Fungi; phylum Basidiomycota; class Agaricomycetes; order Boletales; family Pisolithaceae; genus Pisolithus; species Pisolithus marmoratus. The sequence goes on from JANFAE010000460.1 coordinate 62,108, forward strand.
TTGCCTCCTCATTGCATACCCTCTCACTATGTCTTTGGAGCAGGTTTCAGAAGGAGGCCACAACGGCTGACCTGGACGAGGCTATTTGTCTCACAACGTATCTGCTAGAACTCCGGTTACCAGGACACTCTGAGTATACTGCTTCCCGCGAACAGCTCGCACTTTTTGTTCGAGAGCGGGCTCAATGGCTTGCGCAGGGGACAAACGTGGACGAAGTTGTCATGCTTGGTCGGGCGGTAGACAATCTACGTGCCCTTGCAAATTATTTCAAAGACAGATACCAAAACTTGCATGCAATTGTCGACCTGAATGAGGCCATCGAACTATACCGTTATGTACTGCAGTTCCACCCGACTGGGCACCCAAGTCGTGCCATGTCGCTTCACGACCTTGCAATGTGCCTAGCTGATAGCTTTCGTCAACAATCCGGAGGCGCTCATTTGACTGAGGCTATTGCGCTCGAGCAAGAGGCCCTGCGACTACTCATACCTGGAAATCCGGGTTACTACGTATCTCAGCGCTGTCTTGCGGACTGTCTCCAATTGAAGAGCAGGCCAGAAGTTGTCGCCACATCCTCAGATGCCTCTGACATTAAACAAGCTATCCGTAATGTGGCATTCGAAGCACTCAAAACTATGCCGACAAGGTTGCTGTACATACATACTGGCATCCTGTGCAACCGGGATGCGCAGATATTGAATTTTATGAGCAGTCAACAGTACAATCACTTACTGTCTTTGTGCGTGATGAGTGCCCCGGATCAGCGAATGGAGTGCATCCGTACAGCTGTCTGCAGATACTTTCGGTTCGTCACGCTTTCTCACCGCTGGGGTGAAGCAGTTTTTTTGCCGAGCCATTGTTGCGTGACATCGAAGGGCGCTCGATATATGATATGTCGACTAACAGGGGACTTGGAAAGCTCCAAGCTTTCTGTGCCGCTGCTTGCGAGCATGGTTACTTATGGGCATGGAGCGATACGTGTTGCATAGACAAAGATAGTAGTGCCGAGTTGCAGGAAGCGATAGGATCGATGTTTGGATGGTACCGACGGTCTGCCCTGACCATAGTTCACCTCTCCGATGTTCCCAATACCGGCTCGTTTGGCGGCAGTGAATGGTTCCGCCGCGGGTGGACGCTCCAAGAACTACTGGCCCCTCGAACCGTACTATTCTACACCCAAGACTGGTCGCTGTACAGGAACCTCACGTGTTCGAACCATAAAGTTGATGCCACCGTGCTGGAAGAGCTGGAAAGAGAGACCGGAATACAGTCTCGTTTCCTCACTGACTTTTCTCCGGGTATGGATGATGCACGTTCGAGGCTGCAGTGGGCATCGTTGCGTTGTACCACTCGGTCTGAGGATATCGCCTATTCACTTTTCGGCATTTTCGACCTCCACCTGCCTGTTCTGTATGGCGAATCTGTTGAGAAGGCACTTGGCCGTCTCCTAGCTGAGATCATATCACAGTCTGGGGACATCTCGGTTCTAGATTGGGTCGGAGAGGCATCACCGTTTCATTCCTGTTTCCCTGCCTACGTCACTTCGTATCGAACGCTCTCATTGCCTCCATCCCAACCTCACTCAGGAGAACAGTCGTCGTCTATGACTGAGCAGTCCCCGTCGTCCACGGCACTGCGAAAGTTGTATCACTCACTCGCCAAGTCACCCCTTCCACGATTCATTAATCGTCGCCTTATACTGCCGTGCATCACCCACTGTGTTACAGCTGTTCAGCTAAAAGAGGCTGATCGATCCACCCAAAGTTACACCTACAAGATCCAGGCATCTGGCCTGAAGCCACTGGAGATCGAACTCCCGGACAAAGTAGAAGATGCGGCGATGGAGCAAGGTGCTCTGCAAGTTGTTCGCCTTTGGCAGTCGGAACTGCTTGTTCCATTGGCCAAGCTAGACGCTACGACCGAGAAGCAGCTGCATCTTGCACTGAGAAGACCATTTAACGCTCTTTTGTTCATTCAACTGCCTCACAATGAGTACAAAAGGATTGCGTCTTCTACCCTGTTTACTGCTCAGCTTGTAGATGGGAGCAGCGTTCTGCAAAGTAACGTTAGGACACTAAATATCGTGTAGGTTAGCCATCGCATCTATGCTATCACGACCAGTCTGCCCGATTCACCTATGTAACAGGCTGCATTTGCTAGTACCAAAGGCAACTCACTTTCAGGACGCCGGCTTGAGCTGCAATCAATGGTGAAGGTAGCGAAGATGAGACTCTGACTCGAGCAATGCTTGACATGGGTAGAACGCATATGCACTTCGTTTTATTTTGTGCGTAAGTCGCCCCCCAGGCAGGCCGTCCTCGACTTTCCGAGACGACGGAATTTGACCCTGGACGAACGCGCACGTTGAGCTATCGCTGCGGAACAACCGACGATTGCGATGAGTCAAGGAGTACCCTACTGGCAAGGTTGATAGTAAGCGTGAACACTCACCTTCGACGGAGTAGGATATACATACGTGGCAGAAGTCGAGGATCAGAATGATTGCTTTCTCCGACTGGCTATGGAATAACCGGTTGGATTTGCGAAGGAACAAACAGCTGATTCCTTTTCTCCCGGTCCGTTGGTTTCCAGTTCTGGGCCATGTGTCCCATTTCACGAAAAGGTCTCGTCCAGGACTGTATAGGTCCGGGTGGAGTGGGCATCCCGCGAAGTAGGGCGATGGCCCTTGCATTTGTGCATCTTGCCTTGAAGGCGTCGTCTCCTGTAACTCGCGTATGAGCCTTCACAGCTTTGGATTTCCCCAAGTTGTTCCCTTCCCTCATATGCGGTAACGCTTTTACTATTTGGTCGTCTCGGTGAGCGCTGCTGGTTTTGATATACATATGTAGTTGCTCTTGCTGATTGACTGCTGCAGTGAAGAACCCCCGCCTCATTTCAAACAATGACCGTGTCTAGCACGCAATGATATAACTCGATCACACGTTGATCACGGATGCCGCATGTGGTGCTAGATAAAAAATGACCCCCGTTCGAGAGGGCCTGAGCTTTGTTAATGCACCTGTTTGTTTCGAAGCTTGGAGGGTTGTAAAAATTGGACGAGAACAAGAACTTGGCTCGAGATCATCTGAGGTGGTCACGGCGTTGGCAGGGGTAACCATGTATGTATAACGACGAAATAAATAGAGATAACAAATCACAAAAGCCAGCTGCAGCAACGAGGGGAATAAGCCAATCCGGAGGATATAAAGGGGGTAAAAATGGTACATCATTCACTATTCGATGGCCCATTTTCGCACTGCTTCCTTCACGAGTCGTGCCATCTCCTCGCGTGCCTGTTTCTTCGCGCTATCTGTGATGCCCACCAGCGCATCCAACGCGCTTGGTGACGTATTGAGTGGGTCAAACTCGAGAAGATGACCATCTTTCGTGGGCAATGACACCAAAGCTGACGCTGAAGCCGAAGATACTACCGTTGGGGGAAGTTGAATGAGATCTACTTTAGGCGTGACAGCAGCACTGGACTCGGGAACCAAAATCTGTGTGCGAGAGTTACTCCGGGAATGAGTAGTGCTCTGAGAATTCGTGCGTGAGTGCGACTGTAGGCTAAGACTTGAGCGTTGTGATGACCCGCCGAGCACAGCAGAGGGATCGCGGCGTATGACGATGCTGTTGACGCGCTTGAGTCCTTTCGGCTTGCCGATCGTCTTTTCCTTGGTGGTCCCCTTGTGCTTAGATTGAGCCAATTCGTTCGGCGCATTAACCCCGTCCTGCTCGCCGGCAAACCAGCCAAGACCGAGGGAATATGGATTAGCCAGAGGGGAGCCATTAACACTTAGCATGCTCTCATCACGGCGTGGTGCTCTTAGAGCAGGATACGTTGGTGCTTGGGTGGGCATGGACGGATTGAATGTTGCGCTAGACGGCATTCGTGTGCGGTGTGGTTGATGGTGCGTGGTACCGTTCGTAAGCTTAGAAGGCGATGTGCTGCGAACGGGAACAAATGGTGGGGGTTTGCCTAGCTTATACGGACTTGGTGAGGGCTGGGCTCGGATAGGATTTCGGGACTGATGATACGTGTCGGCGCAAGCGGAATGAGTAACCATGCAGAGGTTAGTTAGCAATTTACATACCGTGCCGGGTGTATTGGTGACTGCAAAGGTGTTGGAGGAGGCACCCTTCCTCTTTGGAGTGGCCGCTACCACACGTGCTTGTAGATCAGTGTCATTTGGCTTGAACAGAGGCAGCATGCAAGTAGAACACACCAGTTTTAAGTGCCCGAGGCGGTTCACTGTCATTCGCCCCAGTCCCCGAACCTGAAGCCTCCGATTCTTCCAAAGCAGCCGCCCATTTCCGCTTTCGAGTCTCGCGATCGATCTCCAGTTCCTCCGCATTGCCTAACCGTTCCCTCTGAAGTCCACGCAAGCACGCCTGGACGTCTCCATCGTACTTGTCCGCAAAATCACCCATCTTGACACTGCGCATCAGCTTTGGTATACGAGAAATCAAGCCTTCCTGGTGAAGTTTGAAGTTTGTCAGGGCGACTGCTAGCCATTCCTCCAACTGGCGGACGCGGTGTTCGACTGAGATGTACAGGCGCGTCGTCGTGAGACAAGAGTAACACTGTTTGAAAGCGATGTACCTTCTATGTCTAGGTTTTTAATGAGCTGCTGTTTTTCTTCCGGTGTATATCGACGCCGCAGGTCGGGGACTTTCATGATTGCGCACCAGTGTCAGTCTTAGCACGGACAATCGCAGTAACCGAAAGAGTGACGTGTCACGTGACCGTTCTTTCATTAGCTTGACTGACCGCGGCGGACCGGACCATTTAACCGAGCAAGTGACATTGAAGAGGGGCTCCCTTGCTAATTGAATGCTTCAGACTTCTTCTGAGTTACTAATGCCCGCGCTGCTGGCCAATACCTTACATATGATCTAAGAAGCAGAGGAATTCGTGGCCGTCGAGGACTGGCTGTGCCGACGAGACGTGAAGGAGTTCACAGGAGAAAGGAACAAAGGGTTCAGGAGAGGAGAGGTGACAACTTACTTCGAAGCTCGGACCAAGAAGAATAGCGCACAAGCATTCCCCCACTCCGTCTGAACAGAATATTTGATAAATAATATTATCAATGTCAACATGGAGTGTACATTGTACAAGTGTATAAAAATGCACAAACAGCGTTCACTATTGACACAACGAATGCACGTACTGATGCGAAGTGTAGCTGCGAGGTATAAGAACGACAGAGCATCCCGGAAATATTTGATATACAGACTAACTTTGCTTTGAAATGGAGGGCCACAGAAAAAAAGAAAAACATAACGACGCACTTCTTGAATTCCAATTCCATGCATCTAGATTGATAAAACACATCAGGATACAGTCGACCACAAGGCTTCGGCGGACCCCATGATCATGATCGCGCCTGTTGTTGTTGAGGCTGCTCAGCAGCTTGCGGGTCCCACGGTGGTGGATACCGTGCATCATGCAAGTTCTGGTCGGCTAGAGCATCCTTCATGCGATCTTTGGCCGTCATATTCATTCTCGCTCGACATCGAACAAGTCGGAGTTTTGTACGGGTTATCCCTATGGGAGGAAGTGAGCTATTAAACTATGCAGATGTGTACACCGTACATGTGGCGATGGTGGAACGGTCCTCCTCCGAGAACGGGTTGTCTTGTTGGAGGTCATCTTGCAAAGTATAAAGGCACCAAAGGGATTCCTCGTAGAGTTTCTCGCATTCTGTGGGACTCTTTGCTTGATCCAACAATTCTTTTCGTGCAGCGGTTCGACTCTGGGCAAACACGATGGCATTAGAACACAGGATGGATACTCATGCGAGAAACTGACAAGAAGTAGAGCACGATCGTAGACCAGTTGCTCGAGATAGATCTTGGGACCATCGTACTGGACAGGTAACCAGGTCTTCACAAGCGCGGCACGGTCATTACATTTGATAAACTGATCCTTAAACCAAGAAAGGGCTGCAAGTCACGATTAGTCTTGCTCTCGCCAACGATGGCAGACCCTTACCGTCCTCAAAACCCTCGCTAACCGTGAGTTCGCCATCTGGATGTCGCATCCGCAAATGTTCTTGATAATTCCGAAGCTTGTCGATGCCCTTTTGGGAAAAGGACATTAGAAGCATGTATATCGCAACACTCGTCACAGCATTATATTCCGCTTCTTGGTCCGCGTGCCGCCTCCGCTGAGCATGTTTCTCTGCCTCTCCTTCACGGCGCAGAAACTTATTCGGATCGGGAAGCGGCTCTGTCAGAAAGATGAGTAATGAGAGCCGACACGAGCAGGATGATCCAGAGTGACCTACTCTGTGGTATTGCTTTGACACATTCATACATTTCGTCAGCCCAATGCATTAACACGTCCGCTTTCTGCGCAAGTTCCTCTAGCGACGCCAACAACCGGTCTTCCATCGGATCGCGGTCGACAGGTACACCATCTTTCTCTTTCAAACCGTCACCTGTAGGCGATCGTATCAGGATCTGCGGCCGTCGTGGGGACGTCTGGTAATGTCCAGCACCGGGGGATACGGGTGACTTGGGCGTCGAGACACCAAACAGTTTTCGTGACGCGAGACTCAGCGCTCGACTAAGAGCATTCGAAGCCATACGTGAGGGTGACGAGGAGAGTGGAGGTGCATGAGGGTTCGGTGGAGGTGGGAACGTTGTGTTATGGCTCGTGGCAGAACGTGGCGATCCAGAATGAGGCGATGAAGATGGACGGTCGGGAGGATATATACCATCTGGAAGAGGAAGAGGGGAGACTGGGTTGCGTTCCATTTCTCGTCGCCGCCGAACTGAACTGAGCTCTGTAAACACTGATATAAGCCATGACGGACAAGCAGACAAAGACTAAGCCACACACCATCAACCGCTTGGTTGAACTCAAGTGCGCGAACATCCCCGACAAGTACATATTCTTTTCGTATAAATCCATCCTCTTCAGACTCTCCCGGGATGACGGATCCTTCGGTCGACAGCGGCTTTGGATGGCCTTTCGTGAGAACAGGGGCAGGTACATCAACGCCCAGTTCAATGGGTTCTCGAGCTGGTTCCATGGGTGCGCTCGTAAGGTTCTTACCGTTTCCTAAAATTGGGCTGGACACAAACGACACTTCAGCCGGTAGATCGCGGACAGCGGGAAATGACATACCTTGGGCATGGAGGTGACGCCATCACAGTGTTTTCTTCTAGGTTCGTCTCCCGCCTTCTGAAGTGGAATTTGCTAGGTGGAATCATCGCTTTCGGGTCAAGTACCTCTGGAGGTATCACGCGATGATGCTCTGGAATATGACCCATGGGGACATCATCCGCATCGTCGTCTGCCTGTGAACTCTGTACTGTCGTCAGCGTCGAAGTGCGGGACGTCAGGTCTGGTGCTGGTCGCGGAAATTTGGATTTTGCCAGCGCTTCGCTCTTGAAAAATTCCTCGAAACTTGCACGTTCGGTTGGTTGACGCCTCAACAGAATGCGGACAAGGTCCTTGATATCTTGAGGAACAACAGGTACTTCGTCCGGTTTCGTGGAACCTGACGCGGACTGTTGTTCTTCGTCCGGGAACTTGACACCTTTAGAACTTTCAATTCGTCTGAGCAGCTCCATGTGGTTTTGCGCGCGAAACGGAGCTTTCCCGGTGCACATTTCATACAGCACAGCACCAACACTCCACAGATCGGCCTTCGCGTCATACTTCTCATATCTTAGAATTTCAGGTGCCATATACAATCTAATGAATGCCTTGCTCGTTTAAAAAAGTGAGATCAGAGCAAGAATACGCAGGGAACGTACGGAGAGCCGCAGAGTGTTTCGGCCAGTTTGGCATTTGGCAGGGATCGTGCAAAACCGAAATCTGCAATCTTGAGTATTGGAACACCGACGGGATGACCCTTGGCGAGTTCTTCCGGTGGGGCGGGCGTGAGGAGCAGATTCTAAAAGCTAGATTAGTCATGCAAAACAGATGAAAAGACGGTTCCCTGCCTGAGGTTTGATATCTCTGTGCATGAGGTCCCGGGTTCTGAGGAATTTAAGTGCTCGGGCTATATCGCACGGGTTAACGCTGTTCCCTGTTATTGCCCGGTTGGCTCACCGAGCTGGCGCAAAAAGCTACGAACGACCAACACACTCAGGCCGCCCGACTTTGGGTGAGGATAGTATTGGAGAGCAGCACCTGGAAACGGAGCATACTCTAGACCTTCGACTCGACCGCGCTTCTTGATGTAGTTGGTGAGATCTCCCCCGGCGCAGTATTCCATGATGAGATATATGTTGCGTTCCGCACGCTGTAAAGAGCATGGTGAGCACGGCGGCAAGACATGGTCTCGTATGTGTGTGGGTTACAATCCTAGCACATGCCATTCCCCGATTGTAATGGAAACCCCAGCCACACACCACATACGAGGGTAAAGGAACGAGTCTACATACGACGATGTCAAAGAGTTTCGTAATGTGACGGTGCGACAAGGACTTGAGAATTTCGATTTCGCTTTGCAAGTTGTCGAGTAGCTTGGCCGTGAGGATTTCCCTGCGGACGGCCTTGATGGCGACCTGGTGGTGTGTCTCCTGATTCGGAGCCAAGGTGTCATGTCATGACCACACGAAATGGTACTCTCGTTACTCACTTCATGGTATCCTTTATATACGGTGGCAAAGCTTCCTTTGCCTATATCGCTTACGATAACGTACGGGCGTGCTTCGTCTTCGTCCTCTTTCCGCCTGGCTGTGGACTTGTCAGGAGCCATGCCTGAAGAACGCGTAGTGAGAGGCGACGCTGGTGCAGGCATGCAAGAAGGGGGCGGGTCCGGTGGCAGGACTATCAAAATCGTAAAGGAGTGGAATCGTAGTAGTTGTTGTAAGTATTGCACAGGAGACCGCCACCTTGCAATAAGCTTAACCATCACATTACTCTCGATTGGGCAGTCTGTTTCTCGGAAGCACACACTTCGCTGACTAAGCTGACACCTTTCATACAAGACTGCAAGACGAGTACAAAATCGAAAGCAACAAGCAAGCTGAAGGGTATAGGTAAGCTTAGATATCAGGTACACCGCCCTAGTTCTTCCTCTCCGAGTCAAAAAATGCCACTAGCTGTCCGACAGGAACCTTCCTACCTGGGCCTACCAGTGGTTTGGCCCCCTTGGCCCTGTCCGGTTTGGACTGTCGCCGTAAAATCAGTGGGTCCACGAATTTTGAAGTGCCTTGGGAGTCGCTTCCAAATGTGGAGTCGGACCGGAAGTCCGTCGACTGAGACCTCAAACGATGCATCCCTTCCGCTTGATTGCTCTGCGTCAGGGGTCCGCCATACGTCGACTGCGCTCTTGCACGACTCCTCGGGCTAGAAGAGTCATACAGGTTGCTTTCGCTCCCACTAGTCAACCTCATTGCAGCCAGAGCTCGCGAAGCAGCCTTTTTCCCAACCGTCTCCATCATGTCTTCGTCGTCGTCCTCGCTACTCTCAGTAGTAGACGAGAGGGAAGAAAATCCCATACTCGTCCTCTCCCTGTCGCGTTCATACTCCGCCTCGACCTCTGGGGGTGCCACAATCGGGCCGCCGAGTGCAACGGTGTATCGTTTCCTGCCAGCTGGCATTGGAGAGGGACTGATGCTTCCACGCCGAAGACTTTGCATGCTCGGTGCAGGAAGACCGTTCGTCGGGGACATCGCACGTGCCGGGGGTGACGTTGACATCCCACTCCCAAGAGGACTGGAGATCGGGGGAAGACCTGAGATGATCGCCGACGTCGGACGGGAGCTAGCAGGGGGTGAGCCAGCAGGGGTATGGGTAGGGGAAATGACTTCGGGGCTAGCGTAGTCCCCGGTTGGGTAAGGGAGGCGGGTTCCAGTTCGATGCGTCGCCACACGGGCAAGCGGGGGACTCGTCGATTCACGAGCAGTCAGCGAAGACACTCGGCGGGGAGTGCTCATAATATTCAATATCGAGGCACCAACGGACGAGGTAGGAGGTGCCCCAAAGGATTCTTGCGCAGCGCCGGGCGGGGACTCTGGGAAAGGACTCGCATGAATCGCCCGCGGTTCATGTGCCTCGTGATTATTGGCAGAGGAATTCGCCAGTCGTGCCATTTCTCGCCCGAGTTCACTAATACGTGATTGCATCTCAGCGACTTCATCTCGAAGTCCATCTATCTCCGGCTCCGGAGAACGCGTATCCTCGTCCTTGTCTTTTCCGCGCTCGCTTTCTCTTTCGACAAGCCATCGTTCTACGTCGCCCATGCGTTCTTCCAGCGCGCGGACGTGAGAGACGGTCCAACGCTCGAGTTTCTCGAAGCGTTTTGCGATGACTAGTAGGGTTCCGGGGACATCCAACGTGCCGGACGGTGTAAATGACGCGTAGAAAGGAGGTTGTTCGCGAGCAGGTGATCCGCCGGGAGAAGTGCCTCTCTGTAGTGAAATGGGAGAGAGATTAACGGGCGGCTGTGCCGCTGGTTGTGGGGACAGCCTCACGGGTGTCCTGTTGGGGCTAGGGGAAGTGGGGGAAGACGTGCGTGGCTGAGAACTGCCGAGTGGGAGCTGGAGATTGAGATCTGATGTGCCCTTGTCTTTACCCTTGACGATCTTCTTTTCTTTCTCGCGTGCTTTGACTTCCTTGACGATTTGCTGTGCCGGGGTAAGCGGTTCCTTTTCCTTGGTTGGCGTCAGTCGGTTCTTCGCAGTGGTCCACCAACTGGTCCCGGACCCTGCTTCCTTTGCAGAGTGGGCGGGGGAGGGTGGGTTAGGAAGCGTCTGCGATCGCGCGCGTTGCGGGAGAGGTAAGGACTGTGGGGATGTGCCCATCAAAGCAAGGACGCGTTCCTCCACTGCCCTTCTCTGTTCGGCTTCGCGTGTGAGGATCATTTCTGCCTCTCGCCTGCTTTGATCGCGTTCCCGCATGGCCTCTGCCTCCAATTCTGCATCTGTAGGCAGAGCTTTACTTGATAATGCAGGAGTCATGAATGAACCGACGCGTTGTGCGATGTTGGCTGCAAACTGAGTCACGGATGTTGAGGGAGACTGGCTGCGAACCCATGTACGCTCTGCATCTTCGTCTTCGTCGCTGTCGTCGTCGTCGCCGGATTGGCTGTCTTGCGAGTGTCTTCTTGGTACGAAGGCGTTGCGAAGGGGCGAGGGTGGCCTGTTGGGTGTAGCTGGGCGGCCAAACACGGGTTCTGGCTGGATGGTTGCGCTATCAGTTTTGCAATGTCTGAAGTCATGTCGATTAATGGCCCACCAAGTCCAACGAAGACGGGGGTGATAACGCTGTGGTCATGCGTCGCTGCTGTACAGCAGGTCTTGGCGACGACAGGGCGTTGAGATGGGCGATGCTCGGCGACAGCGACGTCGACGAGGCCGTGTTGGCCAGCGAAGTCATATCAGTTGTTGAATACGACCACGCGCCTGCCCCGCTGTCGAAGTGTGCAAGGGATGGGAAACACCTTCCTAATCGAGACAGGGTCCCTCCCTGACCCAAAAAAGTTGGGCGTGGGCGGCGGGAAATTTCAAGAAGAAGGGCTGGCCTGGCGATGCCCACGACGGCGCCCGCGACGGGACGACAACGCTTTTGATGGACTCGAGACGCGCCGAAACGTGTGCTCATTTTGACTTTGTCTTTGCATGCCTGGCTGGACTGATGATAAAAACCCTGCCCTGCAGACTCCAGGCGCTGTCTGCGTACGTAGACCACCAGAAGACACTGCTCGCGCGCACGCAGGCCGACATCGAGAGACTCAAACAGCTCAAGAAAGAGATACCCGCACTTTCCAACCCACCGCCTCTCAGTGATGACCCCGACGTATGCACGACAAACTCGCTCATCGCCGCAGAACGCTGACACAACCCTGTAGAAGAGCCCCGTTTCTCAACTTCTCGGAAGTCGGGAGAAGATCCTCGCATTGGAATGTTATCACCCGAGTCTGTCATTTCCAGACAAGATCGACTGGCAAACATTCTCGGCTTGCGGTGATTGTGCAACTATCATCGCCTTCCGCTCGTCGTCTAACGTATTCGATCAGACCCAACACCGCTGCGGACGCTTGCCATTCGAACCCGCCTTCATCACACTCAGTGCAGCGTACCCCAACCAACGCAACGTTCTCCCCTTTCTGCCCTTCAGCGATTTGTGAAAGACGCTCGCAAAATGATCATCGACCCCGTTCTCGAAAGCATATGCAGCAACCCCCCTACAAGCGAAACCGAACCTATATCTACTACTAATTGCATGGATAATTCAGATTCACTCCACGTCCAAACCACCACTCTACCTGCTTCGCTATCTGAAGACGAATCTCAACGACCTACTCCACTCGTACAAGAATCCACTAGTGCCACTCGCAAGCGCGAGCGGGCTCGCGCCAACATTCGCGACCTTAAGAAACGCAGGCTGAGGCCTGACTTGATCGTCGGGTGTAAGCTGGGGGAGGAGGGCTCGGACCCCTTGTTAGTACGCCATGACATGGAAGATGAAAGTGCTGAAGTCGACGTCAGCATCGATACACCCACTGCCACACCTGTCGACGGAACAACTTCTGTTCAGGGGGATGCAACGGAAATGAACGCTTCCCTGGTGACGCCCGCAGAACAGGCAGGCTGCGGTGGCAGTAGTAGAAGCACCAGTGGACCACCTGTCTACATGGATGCATTCGCGCGGCCATCACGCATCCGGAAGCCATCACTGAAATTGCAGTCCCAAGTACTCGGAGAGAAACGAGACCTTTCGCCTTTACTGACACCACCTCCCTCGTTGGGGAAACGCTCTCGGGACCCATGGGAAATCAGGAGCGCAACTCGCAAACCCAAGCTAGAGTCACTGTCTACCTCCCTGGAACTAAACGTGGAGACAAACAAACTGCGTCCAGATACATATAAACAGGCATGGTCGATATCCGAGCAACATCTCCTCGAGCGCCTTATGGAAGAGATTCCTGATGGGGAGAGAAATCGGTACGTGCAGATTGCCAGGCACTGATGCGCTGATTCATGATTCCGAGTAGCTGGGCGAAGATCTCACAAGCGATGGGAGGACGGAGGACACCGAGACAAGTGGCGGGTCGTGTTCAGAAGTACTTTGAAAAGTTGAAACGATTCGGGATTGACGTAGAGAAGGGCAATAATTGAGGGCTTTCCAGGGACCTCATCCACGTATGAATACTGTACTTGATGTCCATAATATTGCAGGCCAGCGAGCCTGGGCGAGAGATAAACAGTAACCCTAACCCGAAGGCGCATTGACGGAAACTTCCCGCCCACCTCGTGGGTCCATACAGTGCTGCAGGTTGGTTTATCTCGCCAAAGTCGATCTCAACCATCGCATCCCGACGTAATCAGAAACGATGTCCACGCAAGGATTTGACCCTAACCAAGCTCAAAATCTTCTCGAAGTGCGTGTTCTTCGCTTTCTCATCAGTTCGAGATTCCCTGACGTCCCGACAATCTCCGTGGTTTCGCCATGAAGATCGAGAAACAGTGAGTGATCGTCCTGCCATCAGCCATCTTGTGGGTACGTCCTCAGGGCGATATCGCCAGATTCGCTGTAAAGGCCGTCGAGCATGCCCAGGTCAGCAGTCTGGTTGGAACTATGGACCTGCGCCTTCAACGGTACTTGATTTCTAGACCTACTGGAACATCATCGAGAAAGTCCCTCCCCGTGGATTAAGGCTAACGAAGTGAGTGCGAGTGCATCCGTCCAAGGGGAGGGACTGCAGACGAATTTTCGACCGCCCAGATTAGACGATGAAATCTACGAGCACGTGATGTCTGCCTTCCCTGAATTGAGCGGGGATAATCATGAGAAACTCGTCAAATTGGACGAGGACTGGCTCAAGAGCGAGGATGGGAAAAAGAGATGGCGGGCATTTGTCAACGCGTCAGTATCTTAACTTCAGCGTTTCCAAAAGGGCTAAAGATAATCGAACGTTTCGTTTCATTCCCGTAGCTATGAGAAAAAAGTAAAAGATTTCAACTTTGGTTCTCTCATTCGCACGGATGCCAGGCTGGAGTACTCGGAGAACAACACTATCTTCGGTTCGCAGTCTAACCTAACGCGTTCCATTGATATCCCCGCTGATCTTTACGTTTTTTCCCAGTGACACGAATGCAGTTCTATGCGATCGAGGTGCGTGCTTTCCCCGTGCATTCATTTTGGAATACTTAGTCCAAGTGCGGTTGTGGCTCCCATCGTAGATTGCCCGCAATAGATTGGGCCTTAATGATGCGATACACGAGATCGCCAAGGCTGATGCAGAGAAGGAACAGTTGAAGAAAGCGAAGGACAAGAAATCATAATCTTATTCTGGGGTTCCTTCCTATGAGTGTGACAGGGGCCGTCTCCTTGTATTTACATACTATCTTATCAACATGTGCTCGACAGTAGCAACGTGGCACTGCACTGACACAATTTTTTTTCTTCGTGAGATAGAGTGTTAGTGATTCAGATCAATATAGTCATATGTCCGAGCCAGTCTACAGGTGTGAGACTCGGTGGACAGCAACGCCAGGTGATTGACATCCTGTGCGTTTGCCCCTTGTGGGTCCCTTTATTCTAATAACTCGACGCTTGGAAGACGTAATAGTGAGGGAAGTCTGTCAACACCTCAGGGGCACATGCAAACGTAAAATGGGGTCACCTGCGAGTGTGACGGTGACGAACAGCACGTGACGTGACATATCGCGTTACTAGTCACTCCATTCGTGGGCATCGCAATTAGTCGACATGGACGACGACGACGTGATTTCGATAGCCTCGTCGAGTAGTTCAGAAGGTGGGGGTGGGGATCGTCGTGGAATACTTGACCCGGTTGTCAGACGCGTCGTCGACGCACTGGGAGGCTTCGAAGATGGTGTGTACCGCATGGGAGACGAGGTTGCGGGATGCTTGAGGGACCTGAAGAAACTATGGCGACTCGACGACTCGGACGACGAACGGACCGTTGCCCGCATCTTTTGGGAGACAAGAGTATTGTCCAATGACCTGGTACCCATCCTTCTTGCCACTGCTGGCAAAGGGCTTGTCGAAGACAAACGAGCCATCGCGTGCGCGGACTTGATGACTGCAATGACCTGGCCCATCGACATGGCCGAGGAGCTAAAGGAACTGGACGACGCGCGCGACAAGGGGACAGACTATACGGAACTGACGTTCAGTCATCTCAACTACAAGGCAGCACTCCTCAAACCAGGCGTGATGCAGGCACTATTCGGCATTATGCTCCCTCCGCTGTCGAAGCCCGTCAAGGAGAGGGACGAACGGGATGGTCAGGTTGTCAATGTGATTCTCCACCTCGTACGCAACCTTGCGTTCATCAAGGACCTGCCAGTCAACCTACACCTCAGTGCAGACCAGGCTGAGTATTCGTCTCTCCAAACCAAACTCATCAAGGCCTACTCTGAAACGAACATGTTGGATCTTCTTCTGACCATCGCTTCCAATAACGACAACGATCCACTATTTAATTCATTTAATAACCTGGTTCTGGAAATCTTCTATCTGCTGTTCAGGGGTCTCAAACCATCGACACTGGTAATCGATCAGGCAAAGGTGAGGTTTCATTTGTACTTCATTCACACAAACGTGTGTTCAACGCATCTCGCAGCAACCAACGCAAGATCTTCGGCGTCTTCTAGCCGCGGAGGACAGACAGAAGAAGGACGCTGCTCGATATGCGTCCTCCAGGCATTCACAATTTGGCACAACGCTTACCGTACAACTCAATCCAAAAAAGAAACCACGGGACGCCCAAGACGTATCTGAGGAGTCCCAAGGCTCCGCATCCACGCGGCCGCTGGTCCTTCATCGTCAGGCGGCGATTAGCAAGCAATCTGGTGATGTACTTGATATAGCGAAACGAAACAAATGGAAGAAGACCAACAAAGTCGACGAATTGACCCGCGACGATAACCTATCGATCGAAGCACGGATGGTCTTGCAGGGCTTTGCTAGGGAATTCGTGGAGTCGTGCTTTAATCGTGCGTGGTCCGCGGCGTGGGGCTAGTTGGGCCGCTTACAATGTTTTCGCAGCCTTCCTAGCTTCCCTCCTTCGAGACATCAAATCCGAACGGCCCAAGATTACCGAAAAGGATCATCTCCGGCTCTTGTATACTACCAAATGGCTGCTGGAGTTCTTCCTTGTGTCCAGATCAAGGGAAAATGCAGTGGATGGACCGAGGAAGTGGAGCCTTGGATTGGTTGCCGAAGTGACGGATAGGAGTTGGATAGTCTGGGTTCTCACACGCATGCGAAATGCTATGGATGAGAAGGTGCGGCCGCATATTGTGATATTGACGCCACCTTGTTTCACCGGTTGATACGTCCCTATCTCTCGCCTCAGCCCAAAATGTGGACCGAATTACAGGCGGGAATTGAATGCCTAACACAGCTCCTTCTCCTGATCGACACCATGTCTTCGTCGGTAATTTCCGACTCCAATCTCGACGAAGCTGCACGGCTGCTCCAACAACAACTCATCTATAACGGCGATGTTCTGGACATCGCGCTAGACAGTTTGCGGTCTTTCAAGGAAGGCACGCAATCGCTTGCTTATCTGAATGCCAGCGTGTACCTAGCTTACGCTCTTCTCCGCATGCTCGAGAAATGGGGGAAGCAGAATAGCGGTGCTATGTACGTTAGAAAGAAGAAAGCCAGCAAGAAGAAGAAAGGCAAAGGCAAGTTTAGATCCATCCAATGGACAGTCCCTTGAGTGACGCGAGGGTGCAGTCCATGGAACCACTGAGAACGATGGCGTGCCTGACGTCGAAGAAGAGGCAGTAGATGAAGACAGCACAGAAGAAGTGATACACGAGACAATGTTCACCTTCGAAGCCTTCGAAATGGCAAGTGCCATGCATTCTCCACGCAACGTTGCTGATACAGATAACGTAGAAATTCGCGCACTCTGATGTCACTCGGACATTGCTGGCTTATCTTTCACGATACAAGGAGTTTGATTCCCCTGAACTCATGACAAGGGTTGTGAATCTAATGCATAGGCAAGCTGTGAAGGTGAAGGCAGAAGGGCTTTATTTTAATGTGTGTATCCATTCTACACTGAAGAATGGAGCTACTGCATTGCACATTGGCAGGTCTCGACTCTTCAACTCTTCAAGACAATTCTTGATGATGAACGATCGCTCCCGAAGGAGACACCCTACAAGGACCTGGTACGGCTGCTGACCTTCATTCTACGGAAATTCTTCAAGGCTCTAGATGAGGAGCCATTCCTCGCGATGGAGGTGAGGCGTTAATTTCTCCTATCCGTATACACCGCATTTGGCTTGCTTGTTTGCTTATCGAAGTTTGTTTGTTCATCAGGCACTGTACCCTATGAACCGCGGACACTGGAAACAGTACTCCAGCTGGGAACCGGAACAGAAATCCGGCCGTATACGCGAGGCAGCCGAAGAGAACAGAAAATTCTCCACGGAAGTGCAAGTCAAGAGGGGGTATTCCTGGAGTGAACAAATCGGTATCGCCGTTGCTGCACTCATAGAGGATGGGAAAACTGAGCTGGTGGAGTGGGTGAAAGACGTAAGTAAATTGCCAGTTTGCATCGCTTTGGCTGGAGCACGAGCGCACGTTTCCGGCGAACTAGATTCTCGTACTAGTCATTCGCCAGCGCCAAAGAGTCATTGAAGAAACGGATCAGAAGGATAGGGACGATGATGAAAACGCGGAGGATGCTCCAGAGCAGCCCATCGGACCTTCCAAGGAGGCAGTATCCAAGTTCACGGACTACGGTGTGTTTCATGAGCCTCGAGGCGTGCAGAGAACTGAATTCGGGCCAGCCATTCCTTACATCAACGACGAGCATGCGGATGCGGCGACAAAGAACCCAACGCTCAAACTCATGTTCCGCTTGCTTGGCTTCACCATCGAAGCAGAAGGTGCGGTATTTTCGCTCCTCCCCTATCCCATAGTTGACGTGCTGTAGACGCGGAAGAATTGCAATGGGTTGTCCCTGCCAAAATTGTTCCTCTGTCCTCCAGAATGGACACAACGTTGTCGACCAGTTCCTGCAGGATCCGATTGACCTCGAGGGAAAGAAAGTCAGCGAGTTGATAACCAAGAAAACAAGGAGGCGTAGGCGACGCCGATCGCCCACTCCCAACACAGATGTTGAACTTCCCGATGACGAGCCCAGGCGCCGAAAGGCGAAAAAGAAACGGGAAGAGAAAACCTACAAATCGGCCCAATTCATTGAAGACAGCGATGAGGAGTGCGGAGATATGGAGGCCTTCCTTGAAAGAGAGAAAACTCTGCGTGAACGGACTGCCAAGGCGGCCGAGGAGAGCGGACGAATTGCAACGATGCGAGCAGCTGGGACGAAGAAGCGGCGCAAGAAGGCGAAAGATGACTCCGGGTCCAAGCGAGCACGCATAAGTCCAGGTCCAAGAGGAGACTATTATGGCGAGTCGGTAGTCAACGTGGATTCCGACGATAGTAGTGTGGCATCTGATGATGATCCAATCTTGAGATCCCTGCGCAGCAGCCGGTCACCCACACCCCTACCACGGTCTGTCGCCCCCGCCCCGCCCCAAACCACGTCCCAAACCTCGGCTCGTCCAGAAGAAAACCAGTGAACCGCAGCCAATCCGTATTTCAAGTGGCTCAGATCAAGAACCGTTACTGCAAACGACTCCAG